>CABHPR010141009.1:20172-32534 GCA_902168415.1 Peromyscus melanophrys | reverse complement strand
ACACACACACACACACACAGAGAGAGAGAGAGAGAGAGAGAGAGAGAGAGAGAGAGAGAGAGAGAGAGAGAGAGAGACTTCTAAATATATAATGCAGCCTATCCAATCTATATAATTTATTTTTATATATGTTTTCAGGGATGACCATTTGGTATTTGATAACCAGTTGGTGTGTTTTGCTCTGGGGAAGACTATTTCTCATCATTCATTGGTTTCCTGGAGTTCTTTGTCTAGGGTTGAGGCCTCATCAGCTTTCCTCTTCCACCTTAGCATGTATATTGGTGTCATTCTTGTTCAAGTCTTATTTAGGCAGCTTCTCTAACATTTCTAGGAGACACAATCTCACACAAAATTTCCTGTCCTCTGGCTCTCACAATATTTCTATCCCCTCTTTTACAATGATTTTTGAGCCTTAGGTGTAGGAATTGTGTTGCAGATGTATCAGTTGGGACTAGGCTCCATAATTCTGTAGTTTGATTGGTTGTAGTTTTCTGTAATGGTCTCTGTCTGTTGAAAAGAGAAGTTTCCTTGTTGAGGGGTGAAGACTACACTCATCTTTGTTTAAAAGGATAAATTTTTAGAATGTAGTTAAGGGACTATGTTGGTTTAGTAAAGTGGTTGTAGGTTCTCCTCCAAGATCCATGACTTCACTAGCCCTGAATAGTTGGCTACGTTTCCAGGACCAGGTATGATTTCCTTCTTGTTGAGCTGGCCCATATTTTTAACATGTCTAATTTAATGGTTTGTAGATACTAAATAAGCAGTATCCATTTTCGTATGTAACCTGGTGTTTTTGAAGTGCAAAATTGTGAAAAATACCTAAAATTTCATTGGTTTCTGTCTTAACTTTCTAGGAAGTATTTTGTGTCACTAAACTTTGCAGGCGACCTCTCACTGTGTTCTTAAGACAGAAACTCACTGTTTCTTGCCAGGACTCTAGTTCTTCTGGGCGCTGCTGCCGCCTAATCAGGTCCCTTTTGTTTTTTTGTAAACTATTAGGATGAATGGCAGTTGCAGCAACTTAGTGGAGAATCCATCTTTCCTTTTGTGTATATTTCTCTAGGAGACTATCCAGAATACCGTATGTCTTCCAGACTCACAGTGTAGTGAAATGACTTATTTAAAGTTTGTTTACAGGCTCCCACTTACCATAGGAATAACTTACAGTCTTACGTAGGTTACATTTGGAAATGTGGTATATTGAAAATTACTTTTACTTTGAACACTGTTTTTTTTAAATATATTTCTTTATGCCTATTTCTTCCTTTAGCTTTTACCCCCTCCCATGGACTGTATTCCTTCAGAATAGGATTTAAGAGCATAAGGGTTGAAGAAAGAGCAATTTATGTAGGTTAGAACTTCAGCCAAGATTTAGATATGTTTCAGCATGCTCCAAAAGCTGGATTGAAGGGTGGCAGAAGCTATTTTGATACTCAATATTTTTCTCTAAAGAAATAAGGACTTTGAATTGGTGAACAAAGAGAGAATAATGTATTGACTCCCATGACCTGGCCTCATGGAGTCATATCTAATTATGGAAGAAAACAACTTCAGTGTAGTAGTTGAAGAAGATTCCAAGGGTACTTGGTACTCTGAATATAAGGGCATAAGTACTACTGCTTAAGCTCATGTGTGAACATGGCACAGAATGGGAAAATGACACTTGTCTGGCAACTTGGAAATTGATATTGGAGGATAGGATTATAAGTAGCCCTAGCAGTCATCTCATGATGGGTACCAGGGTTTCTATTGCTGTGATCAAACACCATTGTTATGAGATATTTTGTTTGTATTCTGACAAATAAAGCTTGCCTGGAGATCAGAGGGCAAAGATAGTCACTAGTTAATCATAGAGGCCTGGCTGTGGTGGCTTATGCCTTTAATCTCAGTGATCTCGGCCCTTTCAGTAGGAGGATCTGGAGAGGTAAGAAGCCATTGGTGAGTTTCCACTTATGAGTGAGTACATACCATGTTTGTACTTCTGAGTCTGGGTTACCTCACTCAGGATATTTCTCTAGTTCTATCCATTTGCCTGCAAATTTCATGGTGTCTTTTTTTTTTTTTTTTTTACTGCTGAATAGTACTCCGTTGTGTATATGTACCACATTTTCTTAATCCATTCTTCGGTTGAGGGGCATCTAAGTTGTTTCCAGGTTCTGCCTATTACAAATAATGCTAGGGAATGGGAAGTGGGTTGGGGGTGGAAGGCTGGAGGGGTGGGAGGAGGGAAGAGAGGGATCTGTGATTGGTATGGAAAATGAATAAAAAATTTATTAAGAAAATTTCTTAATAAAAAAAAGTCACTGGTGGCTGCTCCTCTGCTTCTCTGATCTTTCAGGTTATTACCTTGATATCTGTCTCCTGGTTTTTATTGATAAGACTAAATAGGTTCATGCTTTACACCATGACGAAAATCAAGTTGGGGAGGAAAGGGTTTATTAGGCTTATACTTCAGCATTGCTGTTTATCACTGAATGAAGTCAGGACAGGAATTCAAACAGGGCAGGATCCTGGAGGCAGGATCTGATACAGAGGCCATGGAGGAGAGCTTCTTACTGGCTTGCTTCCCCTGGATTGCTCAGTCTGCTTTCTTATAGAACCCAGGCCCACCAGCCCAGGGATGGCACCACCCACTGTGGGCTGGGCCCTCCCTCATTGATCACTAATTGAGAAAATGTCTTACAGCTGGATCTCATGGAGGTGTTTCCTCAACTGAGGCTCCTTCTTCTTTGATGACTCTAGCTTGTGTCAAGTTGACACACAAACTAGCCAATACAGTGGCAAAAGCTAGAAATTTAAGGTAGCAAAGATGTTGGGTAAAGCAGAAGGAGAAAAATGTCATACATTATAAGTTAAGACTGTTTTACAGTCTTATTCATACTCATATTTGAAATACTAGTAGTGCGTTACAAATTCAATACTGACATATTAAGTAACTAGTTAGACACCATGTACGTGTAAAGAAGAAAATAAACATGAGGACTGCCCTGGTTTCCTTTCTGTTGCTGGGACAAAATACCCTGCGAAAACAGCTCAGGAGAGAAGGGTTTATTTTCATGTACAGTTTCCAGTTATAGTCCTTTGTAGCCAGGTAATGCTGGTGGCAGAGGCTTGAGGAAGCTGGTCACATTGCATCCATCATTAAAAACAGCAAAGAACACAGGCATACTTATTATTCAGTTTACTTTATCCACTTTCATACAGTCCAGGATTCCCTGTTTAGGGAATAGTGGTACCCATAGTGTTTTGGATCTTCTCACATAGATTAATGTAGTTAACACAATTATTAACAGACATACCCATAGACCACCCTATCCTAGACAGTCCTACACTGATACTTTCTTCCTGGGTGATTCTACATTGTGTTAAATTGACAGTAAAATCAACTATTACAGGTCCTGAAATTCCATGATATTTTTGGAATTAAAACATTCATGGGATAGGCAAACTTCTAATATCAATTTCAAAAAAGTAATATATATATATAATGTATATAATATGTAATATAATATAAAATAAAGATATAAAATTGAAAAAACCCATAAAATACATATTCATGGTTATGAAAACATTTGTGGGACACTGTATACATTCTTTTGTAGATCCAACATGGCATGATATCCAAATGATAGTAGAAGTTCTACAGATATTCAAGAATATATTCCTTTTTGAACCCCTTTATAAACAATGTTAAATTCTTTAGCAAATTGTTTGTTTATTTCTTTATTTCTTTATTTGTTTATTTTTGTTTTTCAAGATAGGATTTCTCTGTGTAGCTCTGGCTGTCCTGGAACTTAACTTTCAACCAGGCTGGCCTTTGCCTCCCGAGTGCTGGGATCAAAGGCACCACCACCACCTGGCTGCAAATTGCTTATTTTTATTAGTTCACTTTGGATGCTGAGGGCTTTGCAATGTCTCTTATTTCTACTCTCTTAGACATAGGATATTTGTGCTCCCTCTGAAATACAGGAATGGTTCCTCTTTCTCGATTTTCCCCACCTTCTGGTATAAATTTGAATTAAGATATCATTAGGGATGGAAAAGAGATTTAGGAATCAAGTTAGATCTCATAAATTTTTCTAAACCTATGTGATAGGTCTTGTCTGTGGGTCTAGTTTTGTCCCACAACCTTAAGCATATTTTTAGGAATGCTATGCTAAGTAGTTATGCCTATATTATTAATATTACATAACAATTACATGCATTTAATTGTATTTAGCATGTGGAGTTGATGTCACTGATCCAGATCTTTAGGGTATTTCTAGAATGAATTACTTTTCAATACTATGATATTATTTTAACTGTAACGCTTTATCTGTATACTTAATTGCCTCTATTTACATTGAAGAAGTGTTGAACCTTTTGGCCACTACTGAGGTATAGTCTGTAATCTTGAAGAATTTTGTTTCTGGTTCTATTAATTGTTTGCAATACTTGAACCCAACACCTTTGTTGCAGTTAGTATATTTCCCAACTGAGGTTTTGATATTTTGTAAATGGTTTTGATATTTTCTCTTTGTAATGTCATTGCAGAAAATAAAAATATCATAGACACATGAGCAAGTCTCATATCCTCACTGGAATGTTATATATGTGTTCAATATGTCAGCATGTCTGAGAATCAAAGCAAAACATAGCAGTCATCTGTTTGGGAGAATAGAGGCATAGAGTTTATCAATGCCATCCCACTGATGGCATGAGAAGACAGGTCTTTGGCAGTCAGCTGGCTAAAATTAAAGGCTACATCACCACAATGAGGAAATCTGATGAAAACGATGGTTTGCGAGATGAAACGATCATTTCCTTTTGACAATTATGAAGTTAGGATAGATAGTGTGGGAGGTGTAAGGGTTACAAAGAGGATTAGGTGTAAGAATAACACGGCAGAGTGGGAGGACAGCATTTAGTGCAGATGGTAATATAATGTATTGTGGCTATATTATAGGGCTAGGGAAGTAATTTTAAAGCTAGTGAAATGAGCATTTTTCAAATAATATTTATAAAGAAAAAGTATTGTTTTTAAAATAAAAATTAGGAATATTGTTCAATTATGAAAAAAATACTTTGCCTTTTTAACAAAGCGAATGTATGATAGAGAGACTTATGGAGGCTTCAGTTAAGTGTTTTTACTTTTCTGATTAACTCTGTATAAATAGTATATGCCAAAGCATGTACTCTATTTAGTACCACTCTCTTTTAACAAATATTATGTGGAAGCTGAAGAGATGGCTCAGTTGTTAAGAGCACTGGATGCTCTTCCAAAGGACCCAAGTTTGATTTCCAGACATTCCATAGGTTTGTCTGTAACCCATTCTCTGAGGACTAGATGCCCTATTCTGGTCTCCACAGGCACAATACACATACAGTGCACAGACAGACATGCATGCAAAATACCCATACAGATGAAATAAAAATAAGTTTAAAGCATGATGTGAGACTGCTATGGAAAAAAGAAGATAAAAATACAGTTTATTGAGCAAGTTAAGTAAATTAAAAAGAAATATATTTTTCTTGACTAAACTGGCACTGATCTCATGGTACATTCACTAAAATTCCCTTTCTAAATATTACAATTTCATCATATATTTAATGCTTACAGTGCACCTGTAAACAAATGATCCATAGTAAAGAAGTCTGGGTAGTTTTTATTGATTGCTGCCTATAAGCTATGCATTGGCAATATAGTTAGTTCTGAAAAACAAATAATAACAACAAAATATTAGTTTATTAATTACTTTTCTGTCACTGTGATAAAACATCATGACCAACTGAAGGGACAGGAGTTTATTTGGCTTATGGTTCTAAAGGGGAAAGAATTTATGATGACAGACAGAGGCGTGAAAACACGTGGCAGCCATGGTAGCAGGAGTAGGAGACTGAGAGCTCACTGCTCAACAGTTATCATGAAGGGGGGGGGGAGTGCACAAAGTGCCAGTAAGGTGATGCCTTAGCCTTCTAAAGCCAGTGACATACTTCCTCCAGCAAGGAATCATCACCCAAACCTCCATAAACAGTGTCACCAGCTGAGAACCAAATGTACGAATGCCCAAGACTATGAGGGACCTTTACTGTTCAAACCACTACAGTTAGGAAGGATAAATTTTGGCAGACGTAAAAGCTTTCTCTACTGAGAAATGCACATTTGTGACCCAAGAAATCTGCATGACACCATGCCATTAATAGGTATTTAATAATATTTATCAAATGAATCTCATGTTTGTACACAGTGAGTAATTACATAAAAAGGCTAGCAGTAGTCCTGTAAATATTATATTATATATATATTTTTTATTTATATATAATATAAATTTATTTTTTATATATTTAAATATATAAAATATATTTATATATTAAAAAATTTGAGGGATTTTTGTAAGACTATTCTACTCCAATTAATTATCCTAAAATAATCATATTTCTGTCTTAAATTGAATAATGTAAGTTTTTACAGTTAGTGAAAGTATTTTCTATAGAATTCTTTAATAAAATGAAAAAAATTATGAAAGTAGTCTACAACATTCCATAGTATATGGATCTATCAGTTAGAAAATTCCCCTTTATAAAACTAAGATGGTGTGGGTGTGAGGTTAGAGATTTGATTTGACTAAGAGTCATATGACAGGAATATTTTACAGGAAAGAAGAAAGGACTACTTTGGAGTCTAATTCTATTTGTTATTTCAGTAGTTGACTTGAAAAATTACAGATCTTAGTTGGAAGAGGACAATAAAACCAAAGAGAAAGATATTCTTTATTATATACATGAGAGAGAGGTAAGAAACAACTACTTTGTTACCTCAGCTTCACCCGAGGACAGTAGCAAAGCTGATTCCTCAAGTACAAGGTTTCATGTGTTATGCTGTGTGACTTCAGTACTCTGGCCATAAGACACAGCAGTCCAGGAATTGGTACCTGCTGAGTGACCTGACCTAGAAGGACATTTACTTCCTTCTATTAACTATTAACTTATTGAAAGGGTTTACTTTCTCAGGTGTTTTGAATTTCACACAATAAGAAGCAGAGTCAGCAGGGAAAAAGGAAGAACAAAAGAAGTAATTAGTTCAATACTAGATGCTTAATATCTACAGTGTGCCAGGCACTGTTTTAAGGGGTACAAGATGTAGTAAGGAACTAAAATTTAGGAACTGACATTCTAGTTGGGGAGATGATAATAGGTAAATATATTACATTATTTCATGTAACAAGTAAAAAAAAGAAAAGAAAAGAAAGCAAGAAAGATTTGCTTTTCAATTTTGGTAGTCAGAAAAGGTCTCCTATAACACTTAAATAGAGGGCGGCCTGGAAGAAATGAAAGAAAGCTATGAGAATATCTGGAGAAGAATATTTCTAAGCAGGAAAAATAGCACATGGGAAAATCTTTAGGCAGGAGTACACATGTTAAGGAACAGCAAGAGGGCCAAGGTTTTTGGAGCACTTAAAAATAGCTAATGGGATTTGTAACTATAATGACTATTCTTGGTTGTCAATTTGACTGCCTCTGGAAATAACTATGACCCAAACTTCTGGGTATACCTGTGAGGGATTTTTCTCAATTAAATAATTTCAAGTGGGAAGGTCCACCTTAAATCCAGATCTTATAAGGTGGGAAGAACCACCTTAAATCTGGGCCATCCCATCTGGTGGCAGGCTATATAAAGGGCATGGAAAAGGGAAGCTCTTTGAATGCTTGCCCTCACTCTTGCTGGCAAGTTCATTTCTTCACTGGCATTAGTGCCTTTTTCAGGATTCTAGCATATACTAAAGACCAGTTGAGACATTCAGCCTCTTGAATTGAACAACTACTGGATTCTTAGACTTTCCATTGGTAGACAGCCATTGTTGGACTAATTGGAGTACAGCTTACAAGCCACTATAATAAATCACACACACACACACACACACACACACACTCACACACACACACGTTTATTCTATCAGTTGTTACTCTGGAGAGCCTTGACTAACACAGTCGCTAATGAAGTTGTATAATATCTAGGTGCCTCATAAGCCGGGATAAGGAACTTTTTGTGTTATATTTTAAATATGATAGGAACTCATTGGAGGGTTTTGAATAGGAAAGTGATATATGATATATATTTTCACTATATTGCTTGAGCTATTGAATATCACACTGGAAAAGGAAGAACAAAGGGGAAGAAGGAAAATTGTAGGGAATTAGTAGAGAATTGCAGTTATCCAGGAGAGGATGGAGACTTTGAATGGGTAAGAGCTATGATGTAAGAAGAAATGGTTTGAGCTCTTGGTGCAGACATACCTTAGCTCTCCACTCCCCTTCCTTCCAGCTTCCCCTTCTAGCCCATCTCCATCCTTTTGTGTTAGCTGCTAATCCCCAGAAATGCCTTCCACCAGGGATCCCTGATGGGTACACTGGGCTGGAATTCAAGTAGGTGATTCTGACTATTCTTCCTGTTATGCTTTCTCCAGATTTACTCTTAGTCATAGCAGCCTGCTTTCAGCAGTCCCTCCCATACCAATTCCATTAAGGGACTCCACTTTTTGTAGCCTGACTCACCCTAGCTCTTTCCCAAAGGCCCCTTTTAGCCTTTCTTCCTTGACCATCTTCATTCCTTTGTGTCACATGCCTACCTGACCTACAACAACACTTTTTCAGGGACCCCACAGCCAACACACTTGCCTAGGATCCAGACAGCAACCAAAGAATGGAACATCCACCTAACAAAGACAAGAGCAGATACTAACACAAAGAAACACCTCAAACAGTATAACTCCAGATGTCTAGACTCCAGTGCAAAAACAAACATGAACAACCAGGACAATATGCCTTTATCAGAAGTAGACTCCAAGAAATGAAATATAGCTGAAGCACAAGACAAAGACTTCAAAACTCCAAAATTAACTACATAAGAAAACCAAAATACCACCCTGCATCCTGTCTAACCATGAATTAAAGCTGTATATTAACAACAACAGAAACAACAGAAAGTATACAAACTCATAGAAAGTGAACAATTCTCTATTGAATGAAAAATGGGTGAAAACAGAAATAATTAAAAAAAATTTTTAGAATTGAATGACAATGAAAACACAATATACCCAAACCTCTGGGACTCAATGCACGTAGTTCTAAGACACAGGTTTATAGCACTAAGTGCCTACCTAAAAACAAAAACACAGAACTGGAGAGATTTCATATTGGCATATCCCATTGTACTGGTAGAATTAAAATTGTGAAACTGGCCACATTGTAGAAAAGCGATCTACAGATACAATCACTGTCAAAGTTCCAAAACAATTTTTTCATAGAAATTGAAAAACAATTTTTAGTTTTATATGGAAACACAAATACTCAGGATAGTTAAAACAATCTGAAATAATAAAAGAACTTCTAAAGGTATCACCAACCCAGATTTCAAGTTGTACTCCAGAGCTATAGTAATAAAAAAAAGGTTGATATTAACATAAAAACAGACATATTGATCAATGGAATTGAATCAAAGACCCAGACACCTATAATTCCACACTAATATGGATACCTGATTTTTGACAAAGAAGCAAAAATACACAATGGAGAAAAGACAGCATCTTTGACAAGTGTTGCTGTTTAAACTAGATGTCTGCATGTAGAAGAATGCAAATGGATCCATATTTCTCACTCCACACAAAACTCAATAAAGTAAATGATAGCACATGTTGGTGGGAATGTGGAAAAAGGGGGACATTTATTCATTACTGATGAGACTGCAAACTTGTTCAGCCACTGTGGAAATCAGTGTGATGGTTCCTCAGGAGACTTGGAATAGATCTACCTCAAGATCTCTCTATACCATCTTGGCCATATACCCAAAAGACTTTACATCCTACTACAGAGATACTTGTTCATCCATCTTCTTTGTTGCTCTATTCATAATAGCCAGAAATTGAAACAGCCTTTATGCCCATCAACTGATGAATGGAAAAGGAAAATGTAGTACATCTACACTGTAGAATATTTTTCAGCTCTTAAGAAAAATAAAACTATGAAAATTTCAGGTAAATGATATGGCTAGAAAAATTCATACTGAGATTATCCTAACCCCAAAAGACAAATATTGTATGTTTTCTCTTATTTGGATATTAGCTTTTAAGCCTTTGATATGCATGCTATAATCCAAATAACCAGAGGTTAAGTACCTAGTAAGGGACTAGGGGAAAGTAGAGGATCTCTCAAGGAAGGGGCAATAGCATACATTGCTATGGGGAAGCAGGGGTAGAAGACTGGAGTCAACAATTAAATGGGAAGGGGGATGGGAGAACAAGATAAAAGAGGGAATATGGGGAGGGATAACTAACACTAAGCTTCCTAAAATATATACATACATGAAAGAATTTAAATGTAGTTACCAAATAAGTGAAACCTCCAGTGCCAGGGATGGGTTACATCTTGTTGAGTCATTGGCCAGAAGGGGTCCATTGAAATCCCCAAATATCACAGTGTAATGCCAAAGATATTTGTTACTGCCTGCAAGCTGATGGTAATGCCCTATTGCTGAAGACACCACTTACATGTATTGCTGAAGATGGAAAAGTTGAGCTAGTGCATAGCTGAGGCCTTACCGTGACTGATTAGCTGTTGTCATAGTGGCAGGGACTCTGTATGCTACCAGAGAAGAAAGGTAATTATCAATCCAGCTACAAACTCTGTGACTTACTTTAATGACCTGTCTTTGAGATATATTTGTGCAATAGAATAGTGACACAAATGTTATAGGAGTAACCAATCACTTTTTTCATTGGATTAAAGGCCCATTCCAGGAGATGGAACCCATGCTTGACAATACTAACGTGGCCAAGAACCTGATACTGAGTAGGTCATAGGCCTATAAGAAAACCAAATACTACTGTTCTGCTAAAGAAACACAGAAATAAAATGCCTCCTAGTGACATGCTTCTATATCCACAGATCAGTACCTCACTCATACATTATTAGAGAAGCTTCTTCTTGCAGCAGATGAGAAATAACACAGGGACACATAACTGGACAATATGCAGAGAGTGAGAGGCTTTATAGTACCCAGTCCTAAAAGGGATGTCTTCATCAAACCCCTCCCATCAAGGATCAGGGAGTTATGCAGAAGAGAAGGCAGAAAGATTTCAAGAGATGGAGGAGATGGGTGACTCCAAGGAAACAGTGTCTTCCAGACACAAGATGGACTGATATGAACTCACATAGACTCTGGCAACACACACAGAGCATGCATGGTTTCAAGCCAGGTGGAGTTCTAGTGCTGAAAAGGGATAAGTGGACACAGGCATTCACCCCTAACCAAGAGGCTAGCTGCAACTGATAAATGCTGGCAAAAGACAAATTAGTGTTTTCCACTGGAGTCTCACTAGGTAAATGAATCACACTCTAAGGTAGGCCCCATGCCCAGGAGTAGCTGGCCAACACAAAACAGACTCACTAGTATTTGCATAGGCTGTTTTTGGGTATCGTTTTGCTTTGTTTGGATACATTTGAGTCTTAATGATTTTACTTTTATTGATTCCATTGTGGATTTCACATCATGCATTCTGATTCTACTTATCTCCTCATCTCCTCACATCTGCCCTCTGCCCTTGCACTAACCCCCAAATCAAAACCAAATTTGAAAGAAAATAAAAAACCAAACAAAAACAAAAACCAAAAAAAAGAGGAAGGATCTTGTGAAAGCTGCGGTGTGATCGGTTGGGTCACATTCATCTTTACTTGCATATGCTCATTGCTATGAGCCATTGGTCTGGTTCAAGGCCTCTGGTTTCTACTGCACCACTGATAATGGGCTCTCACTGGGGCTCCTCTTGGATATCTTGCTACTGTCCTGTATCACAGAGATCCTGCTGTTTTGGATCTGTAGGTTTGTCCCCTTTACATGCTCCAACAGTTCATAGATCCAGTGGATATTGGAGTGGGCCAACTCATAGCCCTGGTTCTGGGCCTGGTGCTAGTTGGGTTGGTCAGCCCCCTAGCTTCCCTCACTGTCACTACCATCTCTAGTACTGCCCACTGCAGCAGGTAGCAAGGTCAGCGTGGTTTCCAGCTCTCAGGCCCTCAGGTCCAGGTCTCCCTTACTCATATCACCAGGGCCAGGCAAAGTTCGGGACCCTCTCTCCCAATTGCTGTAGGAGGCATATGAGGGGGAGGGGTCAGCTCTCATGCCCTCTGGGCTGACTCACCTGTAGGTGCCACCCCTACAACAGGGTCAGCTCTAGTGTGGTGTCCAGATGGGGTGCAGGGTGCAGGGCTCACTCTCCTCTGTGCTGCAGCTGGTATGGGGCATTGCTTGTTTATTTTGGTTTCAATGTTTGTGGTGATTTGTGTGTGTGTGTGTGTGTGTGTGTGTGTGTGTGTGTGTGTGTGTGTGT
>CABHPR010141009.1:0-20162 GCA_902168415.1 Peromyscus melanophrys | reverse complement strand
TGTGTGTGTGTGTGTGTGTGTGTGTGTGTGTGTGTGTGTGTGTGTGTTTTCTTTTTGGTGGTACATATAGTTGAGTGGGTAAGGCAAGTGTGGAGCATCTTGGAGGAGTTGGCGATGGGGAAAAACACGATCAGAGTATATTGAATGAAACATTTTTTTTTTTCAATTAAAAATGGTTTGGTCCAGGATGTGTTTTGAGCCTAATGCAAGCTAGTTTTGGTAACAGTTTTCTTATAGTGTATGAAGAAAATAGAGGAACAAAATATACTTTCAGAAATGCCAAATTACAAGGATTAAAGATGATTTAACAAAACAGTTTAAAATTGTTTGGAATTTCATAAATAACATTAAAAGAGGCATGCTGAGACTCCCTTGAGTATAGGAGCTTTTTTGTGTGCCTGCTTGACCTGGTGCCTGGCTTAGTATTTGACAAGCAGTAGATAGATCTTATCTTAAGGAAAGGATGAGTTGATGTATACTAACCCTTTATTTGTACTGTCTAATTTATGCATACAGCCCATGGCTTATACTTCCTTCTCTGCTGGGTACCCTGAGAAATTAAGTAGTTTAGTGTACTGGTTAGTTTTTGTCAACTTGACACTAAATGGAGTCCCCTGGGAAGAGGGAATCCCATGTGAGGAATTGCCTCCATCAGATTGGCCTGTGGGTATATTTGTGGGGCATTTTTTTTTTTTTTTTTGGATTAATGATAGATGTTCGAGTGCTCATCTCATTGTGAGAAGTGCCACCCCTGGGCAGGTGGTCCTAGGTTATACCTGACAGCAAGTTAAGCAAGCCAGACCAGCAAGCCTTGAAGCTGAGTTACTCTGATTTCTGCTTCAGTTCCTGCCCCCAGGCTACTGCTTTGAGTTCCTGTCCTAACTTCCCGCGACTGTGAACTATAACGTCTATGATGAAACAAACTCTTTTCTTCCATAAATTGGTTTTGGTCAGGGTTTTATCACAGCAACAGAAAGCAAAGTAGGACATTTGGCGTCATTCTTCTTGCACTTAAAGTAGTCATTGACTTTAGAAGGAAATGTAACCACAAAGGGTAGATTTCAACTTTTAGGAGTTGATCCAGAAACTTATTTGGGTTCAAAATGTAGATGTCATTTGTTTGCTTGAAAATTTTCCCAATTTGTGGTTACATAAAAATAAGCATCACTAGAATAATATGAGGTTATTCTTTGTAACATCTGTGTACACAATTATTATTAGCAGTGCTAATCCAAGTGCATAGTCATTGGCATAATACCTGTATCACCACCAGATGCATACTTTCTGAACCTAACAGTAAATAAATGATTTTGAATAATTTTAGGATGATTTTAAAAAGAAGCAAAAATATAAACATTTTTCCAAGAGCTAACTCATTTGTCTCCAATGAGCCCATTTATAAATAAATATTTTAAAAACGTGCTATTGTGGTTCTAAGATGCAGTTTTCCTTTAATATAAAACAAAAATAGACATCTGTGAATAGTAGTTGTTATGCAAACAGAATTTTAGTGGATGTACTAACATAATTAGAAAAAAATACAGGAAGACTTCAACTTCAAGATAAGGAGCTAACTTGTGTTAAAAATGGAATCTTACCACCCGCCACATCTGTCAATGAAAGGCTTTACAGACAGGCTAGAATAAAGTACATTTGAATTCTTAAGTTAAACTTGTGGTATACCTTTAGAATTTAGAAACTGTTATGCTAAGGTTTTCTTGACCAAGTATTTATGTTCTACTACTAGATGCAGGAGTGTGTTCTGGGAGGGAAATATCGAGAAGTTTAAGTGTAAAGCAAACAAAAGCCACAAATTTCCTTAAGTCATCTTGTCTGTCATATTTCCCTTTAAATAATTTTGGTGGTATTTATGTAACCAGTCTCTACTTCTTTGAGAGTAATGAATCCTGTTAATATACCTTTGTAGATGTAATGGTCTTATTAAATAAGAAACACAGAGCCAAATGCAGAGTTAAAAGCCCAAGAGGTCAGAGAGCAGTAGCTAAGAGCTGAGACTTAAAACCCTTTCTTACCCTTCACTGCCGCTGCCATCCTTCCCCTGAGAAAGAGAACTACTTCCTATGTATCTGTCATTTTATTGACTTTCTGTTCTGCCTTCTCATTGGTTGTAAACCCAGCCACATGACCTCCTTGTCACTGCCTGCCTATACAAACCTCCAGGTCTTTCTGGTTGGTGTTGAGATTAAAGGCATGTGTCTCCATGCTGGCAGTGTCCTTGTACACACAGAGATCTGCCTGTCATGTGATTGAGATTAAGGGCATGTGCTACCACTGCCAGACTTCTGCTATGGCTTGCTATTAGCTCTGACCCCCAGGCACTTTTATTTATTAACATACAAATAAAATCACATTTCAGCACAAATAAAATATCACCATATACCTTCTTTTACTATTGTGATTCTCTTTTTAAAATGGTAACTAGTGTTGCCATGCCCTATTCTTTGTATAAGTGTTCCACAAAGGTTCATGGGTTAAGGACTTCATCGACAGCTTGGTGCTGTGGGCAGATGGTGAGAACTTTAGGAGGTGGGAGTCTAGTGGGAGGTTTTGGGTCAGTTTGTGGTGTTCTGTCAATAAGGATTGTGTGAAAGAAGTCAAGCTTTTTTTCTTTGTAATTTTTCATTATATATATTCATTAAATACGATATTTTATTTTATGAAGAGTTTTTTTTTAAATACAAGTATATATTGTATGACATTTTGCTCTTTTTTTCTTTTGGTTCTCAGCCAAGAAATGAACGGGTCTCTTTTGCCATGAAGCTTTGCTGTGATATATTGTGCTACCATAGGCTCAATGCAACCGAACCAAGTTGGTCATGGATGAAAACCTTGAAACTGTGGGGTAAAATAAATCTTTCCTTTTTACATGTTGATTGTCTCAAATATTTGTTATAGCAATGGAGGGCTGCCTAACGACATCAAAACAACTGTGTACAGTCTGTCATATCCTTTGCCATTTTGATAGTAAGTTTAGTACTTTTAGAGCTCTTGTCAGTGGATTGCCAATTTTTTTTCTGAAAATCTACTTAATATAAAGCATTTGTATTACTGATTTGTTATCAGAGAACATGGTCATTTAACTTTATATGTGCACATATTTTGATCAAATAGAAATAACATAAAATTCACCATTCAAAGCATTCAAGTTAGTTGAATTTGCGTATTCACAACATTGTGCAATCATTTCTACTCTCATTCCAAAACAATTTGATCATTCTCAAAGAAAACCCTTTACTCATTAATCAGTGACTCTTCATTTTCCTCTGCTCTTGTACCCTGAAAACTTTTAAGTCTGGATAGTTTATATAAGTGAAAAAATATCTATTTGAATTCATTCATTTATCATGCCTGTAAGATTCATGATTTTGGTTTTCTATTAAGTTGAATAGTAGTCCATTGAATGTATTATTGCACTTTCATTATCCATTCATCTGTTTGAGGACTTTCAGGTTGTTTCTATTTCCTAACTATTGTAAATATAGCATCAGTGAACATTGCTGAGCAACTAACTATTGAGTAGGATGCTGGGTTCTCTGGGTATGTGCCGAAGAGTGGTATATCTGTGCCATGTGGTAGATTTACTTTTATTTTATTTTATTTTATTTTATTTTATTGTATTGTATTGTATTGTATTGTATTGTATTGTATTTTATCTATCTATCTATCTATCTATCTATCTATCTATCTATCTATCTATTTATTTTTTGTTTTTTTGAGACAGGATTTCTCTGTGTAGCTTTGGGGCTTTTCCTGGAACTCACTCTGTAGCCCAGGCTGGCCTTGAACTCACAGAAATCTGCCTGCCTCTGCCTCCCAAGTGCTGGGATTAAAGGCGTGTACCAGCACTGCTCAGGCTTACCTTTAATTTTTTGAAGATTTTCTATACTGATTTCTACAGTGGTTGCAATAGTTTGCATTCCCACCAAAAGTGAATGAGTTTCTCTTTCCCCACATTCTCACTAACATTTGTTGTCATTTATGTTGTTGATACAGCCATTATGACTATAGTTACAGGGTGAGGTGAAATTTCAAAGTTGTTTAATTGTTCATTTCATTAATTGCTAAAGACAATGAACACTTTTTTGAAACATTTCTTAGAAATTTTTATTTCATCTACAGAGCACTCTGTTTAGTACCTTAGCCCATGGTTTTTGTTTGTTTGTTTGTTTGCTTGTTTTTTTTAAGTTGGGTCATTTGTTTTCTTGACTTTTTTTTTTGTATTTTTGAGATAGGGTCTTACTATATAGCTTTAACTATCCTGGAACTCACTATATAGACCAGGCTGGCCTTGAACTCATAGAGATCCTCTTGCCTCTGCCTATCAAGTACTGGGATTAAAGGTATGTGACACTATGCCCAGCTTTCTTGACCTTTTATCTTTTAAGCTCTTTATATACAGTGTGTATTAATCCTCTACCAGAGGTATAGCTGGTATGGGATGAAAGGTACTCAGTTTTTCCTTGTACTTAAATCACTGAGTTATTTTTATTTAGACATGGTCCAATAAACAAGAAAGTATTCTGTACATGGAACGATATATTCATCCAAAATTTTCTTTTTTAAAATGGTTAGTCAATTTTCTTAACACTATTACAATGAAAGGAGTTTGGTCTCTATTTGATAATACACTGGATGATCTGAAAATGGAACAATTAAATGAGAGGATAATTAACTTGGATGGGATTGACATAATGTCAATTATAAACATTATTGGTTTGATCATTCTTGTTTCATACCTAAAAAAGTTGGTTTATATGAGTGTCAAGTTGGTTGATATGATTGCCAAGATACAAGTCTTAGAAAAACTTAATAAAACAGATCATAGAGATATTCAGACCCAGACAGAGAAATTCAAAGGAGAACCAATCTCAGCATTGCATTATAAGGTTACAGAGAAACATCCTAAGGCTTTCAAACAGCCAACCTTAATCTATCCACTAACCTTACAGGAACTGCCAAATGATAGATATCCCTAAGACTGTGTACAAGCTGATTGGACTTCTGTGCAAATGTTTGATTTGAGGAGATGAAAAGAAGCTATAGTCTCACGTGGCATGCACTTACCATTTGTGAAGCAGATATTAAACTCATGGTCAACTTATAAAAGAATTATCCCTCAAGACTGGAGAGATTTGGTTACAGCAGTCTTAGAGGCTGGCCCCCAATTACAATGGAGGACCTAGTGGAAGGATGAGGCTAAGGCCATTGAACAATGGAGTAGGGCTAGAGGTCTTGAAATCTGCCAAGATCAACTTCTTGGAGAAGGTGATTATGCTGATATACAAAGACAATCTTTATATGATGACTACACCCTGGCTTTATGCCAAATGGCAGCCTTGAATGCTTAGGACAGAACTAAGGAAGTAGGAAAGAAAATTAAGTCATTTGTAAGAGTCACACAGGGGCCAAAAGAAACCTTCACTGATTTCTTACCTAGATTGACTTTAGCAGTAAATTGAATGATACCAAATTCAGATAAATAATAATTGAATCTCTGGCTTTTGAAAATGCTAATACACAATGCAAAAAGGTAATTAGGCCATTAAAGGCAAGATCAGCACCCTTGGAGGAGTGGATCCAAGATACAGTCAGTATTGAATCTCATGATCATGATAATGCTTGGATAGGAGAGGTGATTTCCGGAGGTTTGAAGAAAAATCATAATGTCAGATGTTTCACTTGTGGTAAACAAGGTCATGTAAAAAGGGACTGTAAACAGGACGTTGCTAGAAGCAAAGTTTTTAAAAGGAATAATCCCAACAGAATGCCCCTCCTTTCTGGATTATGCAAAAGGTGTGGCAAAGGCAGACATTGGACTAATGAATGTAGATCAAAAAGGGACAGACAAGGTAATCCCTTACCTTTGCTGTCCAGAAATGCCCTGAAGGGCCTCTTGCAGGCCCCCATGTCAAATTCAGTTCAGTTCTTTCCTGTCATCGTGGAGGAAACTCCTTCCCAGAGCAATTAAAGAACCTAATGCTTATTGTAAAAAACAATACTGCTCTGGATGATAGAACAGCTATAGAAGAGAGAACAAAAATTTCAGGAGAAACCCTAAATTGAAATTGATTAAAATTAGATTTGGAAACTCCCCAAAGTTAGGTTTGGGGAAGGGTTTTGTTTTTGTCTTTCAGGAAAATAAAAACAACCATCTTGAAGAATTTAAAGACCTTTGGACAAATAAGCATCCAAAGAAGAAGGGAGAACTACTCAGAGAAAATGACCCCCCCCCCAAAAAAAAGAATAATCTGACCTATTGTGATCTCTGAAGTCTCCAGAAAGATGATGGGATCCCACAACGATGATTCCACATAGACTATGATAATGCCACTCAGCTGACAAATATCACCCAAAGATCAGCTTTGGACTACAAACTGCTCAGGACAATTTCCAGATAGCTAGCTGAGATGATCCAGCCTCACAGACTACTATTGCTAGGACTTGAGACAAGCCCTGCACTTTCTCATTAGGCAGAGACTGGACAACAAATGATAAAGCTACCTCTCCCAGGACTTGACAATTAACCACAAATTTTTCTTTTCAGGATCCCCTAAAGATGCCTTTGCCTCCAGACAGCAGGAAGTAAATTTAAGAACATGATGTCCACATTCCCAAGAGATGGGGTGGGTGGTTTTTGGTTGTTCAATGAGCTATGGATATTTGTCATTGTTTTGGTGGTTGATTACAAGTTGTTATTGGTAATGATCAGGAAAAAAGCTAAACAAAAGAGATTAGACTAAGAGTTCTTGTTTTTAAAAAAAAAAGAAAAGAAAAAAAGAGGATATAGATATGATAAGATAAAAGGTAGATTTTTGAATCTACTCTGAAAAAAAGAGATATAGGAGAAAAGGGTAGATTATTGAATATACTCTGAAGAGAAAAAAAGATATAGATAAGATAAAAAGGTAAACTATTGAATCTACTTTTAAAAAGCAACTACTAGTTTAGTTTTAAATATTTTACATTGATATGGATCTTTGTATATTGATACAAAGTTGAAATTATTTTTATTAGAACATTCTGTAGATACAATTCTAATCTTGTTCAAGGTATTTACTTAAACATCTCATTTAACAATGTAATGCAAATTGCTGGTCCTTGAAAGTTATTATTACCAACTAATTAGGATATAAAGAAATGCAAGTTGGTAGTTATTATAATCAAACTTGTACTTATGTTAGGTACATTGTCAAGGTCAAATAGAGATATATATTAGATAGACAGGTCATCTTCAAACACTTCAGAGATCTACAGAATATGGCATTTAAGATGTTTTAATAATATAGATTCTTTTTTTTTAAAAATGACAAAGAGACATGTCTGCTCTTAGCAGCACCAGTCTACTTCAGAGAAAATGATGAGCATTGAAGAAACTCCTTATGGAGTTTACTTTCTTTGTGGCAAAAGTTAACCACTGGGCAAGAAAGTGCCCTTGCCTCAACGGCTGAGAGTATACTGTCCAAATGGGACAAGCAGGATACAAAAGAAAGGACTGCTGAACTTTGCCAAGACAAGGTAGGAGAGCCCTTCAGAAAATCCTGCTTCACAGATGAGTCTGTCAGGTGTGCTGCAGAGGAACCTTGGCTAACTGTCCAGGGACCCAACTGTTTCTGTCATTTTTTGTAAGTTGCTTGTTTGCACTGCCTGCTTACTTGCAAATATTGTTTCCTTACTGGGTCTCTGAGGGAGTTGAAGACTAGATAGTTATAGTTATAGCTTTCCCTGTTAACAAATTCAGAAAACAAACTCACTAAAGAGGTGTAAAGTGTATAAGTTTGAAAGACATCAAAAGATAGTTTTGTGTTGGTAATACAAGTTAGGATAAAGAGTAAATTAGGTACAACATTTTGGAATCACCAAAATAGGATAAATAATGAAGTATTTTCTTTGAATTTGTCCAGTGTTTATGGACTGGACATTATTTGTAATTCTTGACTGTATATATTATATATAGTTATTGTATTTATTGTATAAGTTATAACCTTTTATTATTTTAGACAAAAAAGGGGGAAATGTGGTAATATTTTGTTGTATTCTAATAAATTTGCCTGAAGATGAGAGGACAGAGCCAGCCACTAGATTAAACACAGAGGTCAGGCAGTGGTGGCACACACCTTTAATCCTAGCACTCAGGAGGCAGAGATCCATTTGGATTTCTGTGAGTTTAAGGCCACACTGGGATACATGAGATTGATCTAGTCTAGGAAAGAAACAGAGCCAGGCAGTGGTGGCACACACCTTTAACCCCAGTATTTGGGAAGCACATACACCATTAATTTTAGCACTAGGAAGGTTGAGATATGAAGTGAAACGGCTGAGCAGAGAAAGGCATGTAAGGCATAAGAATACTAGAACTAGAGAGCCTTTCAGCTGAGGACTCAGAGGAATTCAGTCTGAGGATTCATGGAGACAGGATTGGCTGAGGAGTTGGCTAGGTGAGAAGTGGCTGTGGCTTGTTTCCTCTGATCTTTCAACATTTACCCCAATATCTGGCTCTGGGTTTTTATTATAAGGCCATTTAGGATTAGTGCACATAGCCACAAGTTGGGCCAGCCATAGGTTGACGGTTGGGCCAGTCATGGGTTGGCCACTGCCACAAGTTTTGAACCAGTATGTCTTGAAAGCAGGACAGATTGTAGGCCAAAGGTTTTGTGGCTAGGTTGGTGTCCCAGTCCCACTGCTCAGGGCCTTGCCTGGTTATAAAAGATGGCCAGTTCAGGCTCTGTTTCCCTCATTACTAGGAGACTTCACTAGGGTCACTTACATAGATTTCAGGGAGTTTCCACTGATTAGTTTCTATAGTACTCCCAATTCCAGTTGTCTCTTCCAGTACTCTCTCCCTCTGTCTCTCCCACCCCCTGCCTGATCCCTCCTGTTCTCATCTCTACTGGCTTCCAGTCCACCTACAAAATCTATTCTATTTTTATTTCCCAGGGAGATCCATGTGTCTTCCCTTGGGCCCTCCTTGTTACTTAGCCTCTCTGGGTCTGTGGATTATAGCATGATTTTCCTTTACTTAACAGCTAATGTCTACTTATAAGTGAGTATAGACCATGCTTGTCTTTCTGGGTCTGGGTTACCTTATTCAGGATTTTTTTCTAGTTCCATCTGTTTGCCTGCAAATTTTGTGATGTTATTGTTTTTAATAGCTGAGTAATACTCCTTTGTATAAATGTACCATATTTTCTTTATCCATTCTTCAGTTGAGTGGCATCTAAATTGTTCCTACTTTCTGGCTATTTTGAATAAAGCTTCAGTGAACATAGTTGAGCATGTGTCCTTGAGATAGGATAGAGTGTCCATTGGGCATATGCCCAAGAGTGGTATAGCTGAGTCTTGAGGTAAATCGATTCCCAATATTCTGAGAAACTGCCATCTTGATTTCCAAAGAGGCTGTACAAGTTTACACTCCCACTAGCAGTGGAGGAGTGTTCTTCTTGCTGCACATCTTTGGCAATATGAGCTGTCACTTGTATTTTTTATCTTAGCCATTTTGACAGGTGTAAGGTGGAATTTCAAAGTCATTTTGTTTTTTCATTTCACTGATGGTTAAGGATGTTGAACATTTCTTTAAGTGTTTCTCAGCCATTTGCGATTCCTCTGTTGATAATTATGTTTAGATCTGTATCTGAATTGAATTATTTGGTTTGTTGATCTCTAATTTCTTACATTTTTTATATCTTTTGAATATTAGCCCTCTGTAGGATGTGGAGTTGGTGAAAATCTTTTCCTTCTATAGGCTGCGATTTTGTCCTATTTGAAGGGTCCAGGGATATAGAATATAAAATTGTAAGCTTAAGAGATGAAAACTGACAGTCATCAGCTCTAAAGGTTAACTTCTAACAATGGCTCTCTGCTTTACAGCCAGCTCCTCTGTCAACAGCCAGAGGTTAACTTTTAACCCCCTTGCCCCTTATAGCCAATAGCTGCCTGGACCAAAGTTAACTTTTAATAGTTGTTTCTATGTGACTTCTAGCATGCATTCCATGCTGATGTTTCTATGTGACTCCTAGCATGCACCCTGTGCCTAATGCCTTACTCCTTACTATAAAAAGAGGCTCATAACCCCTCTCCAACTGCCATAGCCTTAAAATCCAACTCTGGCTGTAGTCTCAGCTAGCTGATAAGCTTTTGGGACCTGTGGTAATTTTTTTCTTTTCTTTTTTTTTTCTGGAATAAAGTTTGCTTCTGGTTTAATAGATTTTGGTGGTCTGTCCCCCCATTATTTCAAGACCCAGGACCCAACACTATTGATGGTGTCCTTTGCCTTATCAGCTGTAGGAGTTCCCTGGTAGAATTTTTGAGTTCACTTATGTATACTATCATATCAACTGTGAATAGGGATACTTTGGCTTTTTCCTTTCCTATTTGTATCCCCTTGATCTTCCTCAGTTGTCTTATTGCTTTAGCTAGAATTTCAAGTACTAAGTTGAATAGATATGGAGAGAGTGCACAGCCTTGTCTTGTTCCTGACTTTAGTAGAATTGCTTTGAGTTTCTCTCCATTTACTTTGATGTTTACTATAGGATTGTTGTAAATTGCCTTTATTATGTTTAGGTATGCCCCCTTGTATCCCTGATCTTTCTAAGACTTTATCATGAAGGGGTGTTACATTCTGTGAAAGGCTTTTTCAGCACCTAATGAGATGAGCATGTGGTTTTTTTTTCTTTCAGTTTGTTTATATGGTGGATTACATTGACTGATTTTTTTTTTTTTTTTATGTTGA
This sequence comes from Peromyscus melanophrys, assembly GCA_902168415.1. NCBI lineage: Eukaryota > Metazoa > Chordata > Mammalia > Rodentia > Cricetidae > Peromyscus > Peromyscus melanophrys. Next base: position 9,415 of record CABHPR010141009.1, on the reverse strand, counting down.
ACCATCCTTGCATTTCTAGAATGAAGCCTACTTGATTGTGGAAAGTAAAAAGTATTGCCTCAGGACCCCCAAGGCAAAGTTTTCTAAACAAAGGAGATTTATTTGCCCCAGAGGGACAGAGGTGAGGGAGTAAAAGACAATCATAGAAGATAGATGACAATAGAGAAGGGGAAGGGAACAAGGGAGAGAGGGCTGGGATATTGTTCTGGGGGAGGTTGGTAGCAAAGGACTTTCTCTGGATAGAGGGGAGACAGAAGTGGCCAATAGGCAAATGGTGGTTTATAAAAGTAAAATGGGAAACCACATATTAGGATAAGCTGTTTAATTTTTGTTGGATGTGTTAATTGGGTGAGCCAAAGGGGACTTCTGATTGCTGGACTTCAGTCCTTTGATAGCTGGACCTTGGTAGTGAGCCTCAGGAGGAGGAAGTGGCCAAATCAGGGAATAGCTCGAGGGCTAGCTTTAGGAATGTAATCTAATGGTTTTTAGCAAGACAGAGGGCATGGGAGAAGGGCAAGGCCTGCCAGAGCCATGCTCACCACACTCGAGACAGAGTCCCTTCAATTGTGGTAGATGATCTTTCTGATGTGTTCTTTAGATTTGGTTTGCAAGTATTTTAGCATCATGAGGGAAAATGGTCTGTAATTCTTTCTTTGTTGGATTTTTGTGTGGTTTAGGTATCAGGGTGACTGTGGCTTCATAAAATGGGATTTGGCAATATTCCTTCTGTGTAGCTGGAGTTTCTCTGTGTCCTACCTAGTCCTCAGCTGCTCAGACCCAAGTAAACACACAGAGGCTTATATTAATTAAAACTGCTCAGTCATTAGCTTAGGCTTACTACCAACTAGCTCTTACACTTAAACTCAGCCCATTTCTGTTAATCTGTATGTTGCCATGTGTTCTGTGGCTTTACCTGTGTGACATTACATGCTGCTCCCTGGATGGTGGGCTGGCATCCTCTGACTCAGCCTTCCTCTTCCCAGAATTCTCCTTGTCTGCTTATCCCACCTATACTTCCTGCCTGGCTACTGGCCAATCAGCGTTTTATTAAACCAGTGTACAAGGGCATTATCCCACAACACTTCTGGTTCTCTTTTTTGCAATAATTTGAGGAGTACTGGCCTTAGCTCTTCTTTGAAAGTCTGATAGAATTCTATGTAAAACCACCTGGTCCTGGGCTCTTTTTGGTTGGGAGATTTTAATGACTGCTTCTATTTTCTTAGGGGTTATAGATATATTTAAATTGTTTATTTGATATTGATTTAACTTTGGTAAGTGGTATCTATCAAGAAAATTATCCTTTTCTTTTAGATTTTCTAATTTTGTAGAGTACAGGTTGTTGAAATGTGTTGGAGCCTGCTGACAGTCAGCTGGGTAGCTGGGTAGAGGCATGAGGATTGTAGAAAAAATGAAGAAGACAGAAAAGAGTCGAGAGGACTGCCAGTCAATGCTGGACAACCCTGAGTTTATTTTACAGCCAGCTTATATACAGTTTTGAAGGACAGAGGTAGAACAATGCATAGCACAGGCATTCAACCACTGTCTATCCTGTCCTTGAGTCAAGGAGCAGGCAGTTAAATTTTATATCTCAATGTACCTCACTCAGGCTGGCATCATCAGCCTGCACATAGTTAGATAGTATGTTCCTTCCTGTGCACTAATCAGGACTTTCTCACAGCCCTTTCTTGCGGGCCGCAAGAATGTATTGTAGAGATTCAGCTGTGTATTAAAGCTATACTTTGACCAGCCAAGGGTCTGTCAAAAGGCAAGCCATTTATTATGAATATTTGGTGTTATCCAGCTTTTAATATTTCAGCTGTCTTCTGCTATGAAATTCTTATGTACCCAAACTTTCCCAGACCATTTGGCAAACAGTTCAGCTCCTCAGACCTGCTGAACTTAGGTAACTAACTTCCCCGCTGAGCCTAGGAGACAAGCTGGCTGGAGATGCATAGCTTTGTTTCTTGTGCAAATGAAGCTCAGACCATCCCCTTGTTTTGAGGCCTAGTGGCTCTCCAGAGCAATTGACTGAGAACAAAAGAGGCTTTTACATATCAAGGTGGAAGGTAAGGTGGAGCAACATTCCCGAGGAGGCAGAGAACCTTGTGGCCAGGGGAAGAAGAGACAAGCATTTTCTGTAGAGGAGACAGAAAGGCATGATCAGGGAGAAGGGAAGAACATAGAGGTTTCATAGATGGTAAGGAAGAACTCTTGTAGAGTTCATCAGAGCCAGGAGTAGAGAGCAAGTAGAGATGGAGGGTGAAGAAACAGAGGACAAAGATGAGGCTGGAAGCATAAGAGCTTAGTTGTTAGCAGCACTATGAGATGACAGTAAAAAAGGGGACAAAGAGGGATTGTCAGGACGGAACTGAAGCTATGTAGACAGGATTTCATCCCAGAGAAATAAAGTAAACAGACAAAGAGCTTGGTGGATCTAGATTTATTCCTGCCCTGAATGCCTGATGGAGCTGTAGCTGTGTAGATAAAATTTTGTCTTAGAGGAATAAAGTTAACAGACCTAAGAGCATAGTGTACATAATTTTTTTCCCTCAGATATTCCATGCCAGATATAGCATCTTCCCCAGACTCTGGGCAATTCATAGCCCTTCAAGGAGACTCTGTGTGCTAATCGGGACTTTCTCACAGCCCTGCAGCAAGCAAGCTTGAACTCTATTGATTCAGAATAGACTTCAGAATCAAACTGGGAAACTGAGTCAGTTGTGAGTTCCCACAGAAGTATGACCCAATAATTGTTTGGATTTCCTCCATATCTCTCCTTTGTTGGGTCCAGGGTCATGCAATAATGGGGGACAGACCACCAAAGTCTATTAAACCAGAGCAAACTTTATTCCAGAAAAAAAAAAAAAAGAAAAAAAAATCACTGTGGGGCACAAAAGCTTATCATCTAGCTGAGACCACAGCCAGAGTTGGATTTTGAGGCTGTAGCCATGGAGGTGGGTTCTGGCCTCCTTTTTATAGTAAGGGGGAAAGCATCAGGCATGGGGTGCATGCTAGGAGTCACATAGAAAAATCTATTAAAAGTTAACTTTGGTCCAGGCAGTTGTTGGCTGTAGGGGGGAAGGGGGCTTAACAGTTAACCTCTGGCTGTTGACAGAGGAGCTGACTGTAAACAGAGAGTCACTGTTAGAAGTTAACCTTTAGGCTGGGTGGTGGTGGTGTACTCCTTTAATCCCAGCACTTGGGAAGCAGAGGCAGGCAGATCTCTGCAAGTTCGAGGCCAGCCTGGTCTACAGGACGAGATCCAGGACAGGCACTAAAACTACACCTTTAGAGCTGGTGAATGTCAGCTTTTATTTATTTATTTTTAGTTTACAATTTTATATTTCTATATTTCTGGACCTTTCACCTTTTTGTTTCCGATTTTGTTAATTTGGATATTCTCTGTTTTTTAGTTAGTATGGATAAGAGTTTGTTGATTTTCTCAAAGAACCAGCTCTCTGTTTTATTGGTTCTTTGTATGTTCTCTTTGTTTCCATTTTATTGATTTCAGCCCTCAGTTTGATTATTTTCTGCCATTTACTCCTCTTGCATAAGTTTGCTTCTTTCTGTTCTAGAGCTTTTAGGTATGCTGTTAATTTTCTAGAATAAGATCTCTTCAATGTGTTTATGTAGTGCTACGAACTTTCCTCTTAGCACCACTTTCATTGTGTCCCATAAATATGGGTATGCTGTAATTCATTTTTATTGAATTCTAGGAAGTCTTTAATTTCTTTATTTCTGCCTTGACTCAGCAGTCATTCAATAGAGAGTTGTTCAGTTTCCATGAGTTTGTAGGCATTCTTTTGTTTCCATTGTTGAAATCCAGTTTTAATCTGTGGTAGTCTGATAGGATGCAGGGGATTATTTCAGTTTTATTGTATCTGTTGAGCCTTGCTTTGTGACTGAGTATATGATCAGTTTTGGAGAACAGTCCATGAGGTGCTGAGAAGAAGGTGTATTCTTTTGTGTTTGGATGAAATGTTCTGTAGATATTTATTAGGTTAGGTCCATTTTGTTCATAACATCTGTTAGTTCCAGTATTTTTCCTGTTTAGATTTTGTCAGGATGACCTTTCCATTGGTGAGAGTGGAGTATTGATGTCTCCTACTATCAATGTGTGAGGACCTATGTGTGATTTAAGCTGTAGTAGTGTTTCTTTTACAAATGTGGGTGCCCTTGGGCTGTAGATGTTAACTGAAAAATCATCTTGGTCGATCTTTCCTTTGATGAGTACAAAGTGTCTTTCCCTGTCTCTTTTGATTAATTTTGATTTGAAGTCTGTTTTGTTGGATATTACAATGGCTACACTAGCTTGTTTCTTAGCTCCATTTGCTTAGAAAATCTTTTTCCAACCCTTTACTCTAGGGTAATGTCTATCTTTGATATTAAAGTGTGTCTCTTGTATGCAGCAGAAGGATGGATCCTGTTTTCACATCCATTCTGTTAGTCTGTATCTTTTTATTTGGGAATTGAGTCCATTGATATTGAGAGACATCAATGACCATTGACTGTTTATTCCTGTTATTTTGTTGTTGGTGTTGGTAGTGTGTGTGTGTGTGTGTGTGTGTGTGTGTGTGTGTGTGTGTGTGTGTTTGTGTACATGAGTGCTTCCCTTCCTTTGGATTTGCTTATATGAGATTATTTATTTTCCATGTTTCCATGGGTATAGTTAACCTCCTTGGGTTGGAGTTTTCCTTCTAGTATTTTCTGTAGGACTGGATTTGTAGATAGATATTGTTTAAATTTAACTTTATCATGGACTATAATGTTTTCTCCATCTACACTGAATGAGAGTTTTGCTGGGTATAGTAGTCTCTTAGTCTACAGAACATCTGTTCAGTCCCTTCTAGCTTTTAGAATCTCTGTTGAGAAATCAGGTGTAATTCTAATAGATCTACCTTTATACGTTATTTGGCCCTTTCCCCTTGCAACTTTTCATATTCTTTCTTTGTTCTAAATGTTTAGTGTTTTGATTATCATGTGGCATGGGGATTTTCTTTTTGGGTCCAGTCTATTTGGTGTTTTGTAAGTTTCTTGTACCTTTATAGACATCTCCTTTAGGTTGGGAAAATTTTCTTCTATGAGTTTTTAAAAATTATTTTCTGTCAGATGTGGGGTTGATAAAGATCTTTTCCCATTCTGTAGGCTACTGTTTTGTCCGGTTGGCAGTATCCTTTGCCTTACAGAAACTTTTCAATTTTATGAGGTCCCATTTATTAATTGTTGATCTTAGTGCCTGTGCTATTGGTGTTCTGTTCAGGAAGTTGTCTCCTGTGCCAATGCTTTTGATATTATTTCCCACTTTCTCTTCTATCAGGTTCAGTGTATCTGGATTTATGTTGAGGTCTTTGATCCACTTGGGCCTGAGTTTTGTGCAGGGTGATAGATATGGATCTGTTTGCATTCTTCTACATGCCAATATCCAGTTAGACCAGCACCATTTGCTGAAGATGCTTTCTTTTTTCCATTTTATAATTTTGGTTTCTTTGTCAAAAATCAGGTGTCTATAGGTGTGTGGATTTATTTCTGGGTCTTTGATTCAATTCCATTGATCTACCTGTCTGCTTTTATGCCAATGAAATTACTATAGCTCTGTAGTATGATTTGAAATCAGGGATGGTGATACCTCCAGACGGTCTTTTACTGTACAGGATTGTTTTAGCTATCTTGGGTTTTTTGTTTTTTCATATGAAGTTGAGTATTGTTCTTTCAAGGTCTGTAAAGAATTGTGTTAGAATTTTGATGGGGATTGCATTGAATCTGTAGATTGCTTTTGGTAAAATGGACATTTATACTGTGTTAATCCTTCCTCTTGTGGGACTCCTAACAGTGGGAACAGGGGCTGTCTTGGACTCTTTTACTGGCTTTTGGGACCCTACTACTCATACTGGGTCAGCTTGCCCAACCTTAATACATACAGAGGTGCTTAGTCTTACTGTAACTTGATATGCCATGTTTTGTTGACACTTATGGGAGACCGGTTCTTTCCTAAACAGAAATGGAGGAGTAGTGGATTGGGGAGTATGAACAGAGGGGTGTGAACAGAGAGGGTTGTGGAGGAGGACTGGGAGGAGAAGAGGGAGGGGAAACTGCAGCTGGGATATAAAATAAATAAATAAATAAATAAATAAATAAATGAAAGAAGGAAAAAAAGAAAGGAAGAAAAAAAGAAAAAAATTTCTGGGCCTTTGAACTGGGATTCTTCTCCTATTCCTATTATTCTTAAGTTTTTTTTCATAGTGTCCCAGATTTCCTGGATGTTTTGTGTTAGGGATTTTTTAGATTTAACATTTTCTTCTATTGTATCTTCAATGCCTGAGATTCTCTCTTCCATCTCTTGCATTCTGTTGGTGATGCTTGCATCTGTAGTTCCTGTTTGCTTACTTCGATTTTCCATATCCAGGATTCCCTCAGTTTGTGTTTTCTTTGTTGCTTCTATTTCCATTTTCAGGTCTTGAACAGTTTTATTCATTTTCTTCACCTGCTTCCCTCACCTTGGCTTCCTTTAAGGGATTTATTTATTTCCTACAATTGTTTGTTTTCCTAGAGTTCTTTAAGGGATTTATTCATTTCCTCTCTAAGGACCTCTATCATCTTTATAAAGTTGGTTTCAAGGTTATTTTCTTGTGCTTCAGGTGTGTTGGAATATGCAGGACTTGCTGTAGTAGGATAGCTGGGCTCTGGTGGTAACATATTGCCCTGACTGTTGTTGATTGTGTTCTTATGGTGGCATCTAGGCATCTGGGTTTGAGGTAATTACAGGTTTAGGTACCAATTTCTGAGTTTGTCTTTGTTGGATGGGTGTTTTCCCCCTTGGTTTCTGTTTCCTTTCTGATCTAGCCTGAGTGGTCTGGGGTTCTGGTGGCCATTGGTCCTTTGGTCCAGTAGGGTGCCTCCCCTGGGGTTCTGGTGGCCTGTATGACCTCTGGGGTTTTGTGTGCTGTCATGGCCTCTGGGGTTCTGGGAACTGGCATGGCCTCTGGTAGAGCAGGAGGCTTCTGCTGGAGTTGTGAGCCAGCCAGGATATGGTGTAAAGGGAGGGGCTGCCTGTTGGGAAGGCTGGGTGGACTCTGAGGAAGTATTGATGGTCTGTCAAAGGGGGCTTACCTGGGGTTCTGGGAACTAGCATGGCCTCTGGTAGAGAAGGGGCCTTCAGGCAGAGTTGTGGGCTGGGATATGGTGACGAGGGGAGGGGGACTATTGGGCTAGTTGTGTATTTATTTTCATTCAGTTCTAAAAATTTTGAAGTTTCCTTCTTGATTTCTGTCGTTATCTGTTTTTCATTAAGTAGAGAGTTGTTTGGTTTCCATGAGTTTGTATACTTTCTATTGTTTCTGTTGTTGATATCCAGTCTTAATCCATGGTAATTTAAGATGCAGGGTGGTATTTCAGTTTTCTTATGTCTATTGAAACTTGCTTTGTACCCAAGTATGTGGTAAATTTTGGAGAAAGTTCCATGAGGTGCTGAGAAGAAGTCACATTCTTTTATGTTTGGCTAAAATGTTCTGTGGATATCTTCCAGGTCCATTTGATTTATGAGTTGTTTTTAACTGTACCACTCCTCTGTTTAGCTTTTGTCTGGAAGACCTATAGGCAAGAGTTGGGTGCTGTAGTCACCCACTATCACTGTGTGTGTATTTTGTTTTTAGCTGCAGTAGTGTTTCTTTTCTGAATATGGGTGCCCTTGTGTTCACTGAATAAATGTTTAGAATTGCAACATCCTCATGGTGGATTTTTTTTTTCTTTGATGAGTATGTGATATCTCTTCCTATTTCTTTTGATTAGTTTGGTTTGAAATTTAATTTTGTCAGATATTAAAATGGCTATACCTGCTTGATTTTTAGGTCCATTTGCTTGGAATACCTTTTCCATCCTTTTACCCTGAGGTGATATCTATCTTTGATGGTGAGGTATATTTCTTGTATGCAGCAGAAAGATGGATCCTGTTTCCTAATCTAGTCAGTTAGTATGTGTCTTTTTATTGGACAATTGAGACCACTAGTATTGAGATTTATCAATGAGCATTGTTTATTGATTCCTGTTATATTGTCATTATTGTGTGGGTTTTTCACCTTCTTTTGATTTACTCTTCTAGGATTATTTATTTCTTGTGTCTTCTTGGGTATGGTAAACCTCTACAGACTGGAGGTTTTCTTTTAGTGTGGAGTTGGATTTGTGGATAGAAACTGCTTGAGTTTGGTTTTATAATGGAAACAAATATTTTCTAATCTGTGTCTGTTGTGATTGTTAGCTTTGCAGGGAATTGTAGTCTGGGCTGGCATCTGAGGTCTTTCAGAGCTTGTGGAACATCCATGCAGACTCATCTGGCTTTCAGAGTCTTCATTGAGAAGCCAGGTGTTACTCTAAGAGGACTGCCTTCAGATGTTTGCTTGGTGTTTCTCCCTTGAGGATTTTAATATCTTTGTGTGTGTGTACATTTAGTGTTTTGATTATTATGTGTTGTGGGGTATTTTTTTTCTGGGCCTCTCTATTCATGGTCTTTAGTCCTCCAGAACATTGTTAGGCATCTCTTTCTTTAGTTTTGGAATATTTTTTCTATGAATTAGAAAAATATATTTTTGTTCCCTTGACTTAGGTTTCTCTGACTTTCTCTATACTTACTATTTGTAAGTTTTGACCTTCCATAGTGTCCTAGAGTTCCTAAATGTTTTCTGTCTGGAATTTTTTAGATTTAATATATTTTTTGACTGAGCTATCAATTTCTTCTATTTTTGTTTTCAACATCTGAAATTCTGCTTCATGTCTTTTAATCTGTTGGTGAGGTATGCCTCTGAGATTTTTGTTTGACATTCTAAATTTTTCATTTCCAGTTTTATTTTAGTTTCTGTTGTCTTTAGTTATTTCTTTATTAAATTCTACATGATTAAACTCTTTTCATTATTTCGTTTAACTGTTTGGGTTTTCTTGGGTGTAGTTAACCCAAGGTTGGAGTTTCCCTTCTAGCATCTTCTGTAGGGCTGGATTTGTGGACAGATAACTGTTTAAGTTTGGTTTTATCATAGAATGTCCTATTTTCTCCATCTATTGTGATTGAAAGTTTTGCTGGGTATAGTCTTCTGAGCTGGCATTTGTGGTCTCTTAGAATCTGCAGAATCCAGGACTAACTGGCTTTTAGAATCTCTGTTGAGAAATCACGTGTAAGTCTATTAGGTCTTTCTTTATATGTTACTTTGTCTTTTCCCTCCCAGTTTTTGGTATTCTTTATTTTATTTTAAATAATGTATACATTTATTATTACATTATTACATGCTACATTGTTATGTAACATGAGGACTTGTTTTTCTGGTCCAATCTATTTGATGTTCTCTATGCTTCTTGTACCATGATAGGTTTCTCCTTCTTTAGGTTAGGAAATTTTCTTCTATTATTTTGTTGAAAATATTTCTGTGCCTTT
>CABHPR010141008.1:25290-37139 GCA_902168415.1 Peromyscus melanophrys | reverse complement strand
TAATAATAATAATAATAATAATAATAATAATAATAATAATAATAATAATAAACTACTTCCCTCCATACATAGAACAGGCCACTTTAAGGACAGAAAGTTGATCAGCAGTTACCCTGGGTGAGCAGGCTGGAGGACGGATGGAGAACTAGCAGTTCATAGATGAGAGCTTTAGCCGAGTAAGAAGGGACAGTTCTAGGGAAGAGAGGTCATGGTGGTGCACAGCACTGCAACTGTACTCAGTATCATTGAAACTTAAAAACTATGATGATCTATTTAGGTGTGTTTCTTTTTCTGTGCTGGAGTGCTGTGATCAGATTCAGCACCTCCGGCATGGTAAGCAAGCACTGTACCACTAAACTATATCCCCAGCCTACATGCGTGTATGTGTGTTCATGTTCGTGTGTGTGTGTGTGTGTGTGTGTGTGTGTGTGTGTGTGTGTGTGTGTGTGTGTGTGCCTACTGCAGCACATGTGTAGAGATCATCAGGCTTGTGTATCGAGGGCTTTTACCTGCTGAGGCAACTCAGCAGAGTCCTTGTTACTGTCTTCTGAAACCTACCTACGTTAAGCAACCTGAGCATCCTCCAGTCCCTGCCTGCCACTGTTTCCAGGAGACTCTTCTCCAATAGGTCCCAAGTTCCTAAACCCTGGACTCAAGAAGCTAGCTGGAGACCAGGCAGGGGACCGGACCCCATGGAGATCATTCCCATTGAGCCATGAAAACTCAATCTCCTGTATAATGGAAGAAATTGTTCTGTTCCCCAAGATGTACATATTGAAACTCTAACCCTCACTGTAAGGATATTGGGAAGGAGCCTTTGGGAGGTACCAGTATTAGTTTAGATGATGAGGTAGGGTCCCCAAGATGGAATTCATAGAAGAGATGTGATGTCTTCTCCCCACCCCTTCCTTTCTTCCCTTCCCTTCCTTCTTCCTCTTTGCCCTCTTCTCACCTTCTCCCTCACCCCCTTCCTGTCTCTCTTCCCAAGATGAGGACATAGGAAAAAAACCAACCATCTGCAATCCAGGAAGAGAGCCCTCCCCAGAGCCCAGCCATGCAGGCAGCTGGCACTTTGATCTTTGTGAGAAAACACATTTCTGTGTGTGAGCCACTCAGCCAATGGCATTTGTTACAGTGTCACCCAGCAGAGACTGAGGCTCTGGGACAGTGTGTTCTTTTGGAGTCACACACATACCTGGGACAACTCTGCAAGCCTGGCTCCAGACCAGGGTCTCCTGGTCTCCGATTCACACACTGACTCCAGCCCCCCACACACCTGGGGAGTCAAGAGAGACAGCTTTACTCTGCCAGTGTCTGCATGACCTAGGGCAAGTCTGTCCACCCTCTGGGCCTCAGTTTCCCCTTTTGTACAATGAGGAAGTTAGCCAGCAGTAATCAAACTTTTTTTTCCCTAACTGGCAGGATCTGTCTTCAAAATAAAACATTACAGAGAAAGCCAAAATTAAAGCAAAATAAAATCATGGCTGCTTGGGTTGGGAATAGGGTTGGAGGCTGGATCTCCCCTCCCTGCATCCTCAACCCTGCTTATGAGCCAGCTCTACTTCTAAGGAACACTAGAGTTCTCTGAGGCCCACTTTGACAAACCCTGCCTTAGAAGGTCCTCCAAAGCTCCCCAGGTTCTGGCAGGGTGTGATAGGAACAGTGCTGAGCACTTGAGTTCATTTTTTGTCAACTTTCCTTAACGAATGGCAGAATCCCCTGAAAGGATCCACGGCCTCCTGGGTAGAGAGCACATTGGGGCCCAGGCCTGAAGACCACCAAATGGAGACTTGTTCCCTGTAATACCCTGGAGCAACAGGGACTGCTGAGCCCTTATGCCTGCCTCTGCCTGGGAGAGAATCTTGTTCTTCCCTAGCCCAGGGAAGCCTGCTACTTCCAAACACAAGCTGTAGGCCAGGCTGGGGCCAAGAGCAATATTTTGTCAGTGAGTCTATTAAGAAAATAATGGAATAAAAGAAGCCACCATCATGAAGTGATGCACAAGCTTCCCTTCCATCTGCCCTAGCCTGACCAAGACTGAAACGGCCCTTCCAGATTGGGCACGCAGCCAAAGGCTTTAAATAATCATTAAAAATGTGTGTGTGATTTATCACTGGGGACAGGCTGGCATGGGACTTCGAGGCAGCCGCTCACTCAGCTTCGCAGGCACAGCAGTCCGTCCGACTGGCCACTTCCTCCTCAGTGCTGGTTTGTGGAGATGGGTGTGGCCACCCTCCTCCCTATAGGTGACCCTGGTGCTGTCAAGATTCCCAAGGAAGGGAGGATCTAGCTGTAAATGTTCTTACTCCCTTCTGGCAAGGAGAAAGCAAGTCATGGCGACATCTAATGTCCCCTGAGTGTGTAGGACCCTTGCCAGGCACGTTTCAGAAATTACCTCATTTGATGCTCTGGACTATCAGGATGGCTGTGTTCATATTAGCCTGGGAAAAATGGAGAAACGCAGATGTAGGTAACTTGCTTGATGAGAGGCAGCAAAGTAGGCTTTCAAACCTAGTGTGCTTGCTTCTTGGCTCCTTCACTCGGGCTCCATGGGGCCCCCTAGAGGATAGGCCTTCTCTCCTGTCTTCACTTTGGGATTCCCAGTTATCTCCCACCTTGGTGACCTATAGGCTTCTGTGCAAAGACAGCCCTATAAGCCTCCCATTTGTCACTTACATACTGTAGGGAGAGATATAAAAATCCCACTGGCTCTCCCCTCCTCAAGACTTTGCCAGCAAGGTCTTTTCCTCAGCCTCTGCTGAGGCCTAAGGAATCATTACAGATAGATTCCTGGTGGCCTGGCGGGTGGGGGGATGATTCAGTCAGTAAAATGCCTGCCATTCAAATGTGAGGACCTGAGTTCAAATCTCCAGCACCCACCTAAAAGCTGGGCATGATGGTGCAAGTCTGTAACCCTAGTGGTCAGAGCACAGAGACGGGCAGCTCCTGGGAACTCATTGGCCTGCCAGGCTCCAGGTTCAGTGAGAGACCTTGTCTCAAAAAAGAAGGTGGAGAACAATTGGAGAAAACACTCAGTGTCAACCTCTCACCTCCACACCCATGTGCACACATGCGCACATGCACCTGGATACACACATGCACGTGTTCACATGAACGTGTACATACACACACAAACACAGAGTGCCTGGTCCCATGCACATGGCCTAAGAGGCCAGAAAATAGACATCCTGATCCCAACTCTCCTAGGCTTTCTCACAGGCTTGGGGGAACCCCTTTCCCCTCCGGGTTTCACTCTTCTCTTCTGAAGGGTGATTGTGAAATTACCTCCCAAGGCTTGTCAGGGAACTGAAGTGGGGAATGTACTAAGCGGGGAGAGACTTGCAAGTTGGAGGGTGTGAGCCTGTAGGAGGAGTCTTATTGGCTTTGCTTATTTTCCAGGTGCCAATGAGCTTCCTGCAAGAACAACGACGAGGATGAGAAACAGTCCCTCAAATTCTGGGCTGTTCAGGCTGAGCTGGGCTGAAGACTACAGATCTCACTGCCAATGTGACTGCACTTAGAGAGCTGAGGCCTGGTCCCCACTCCGTTCTCATGTACTCTCCTCTGGGTATCACTGCCCCTCTATTATCATTTTCTGTTTATAGGCCAGTTTCTACCATGGGATCAAGAGATTCTTAAGGACTCCTGCTGTGGCTGCTTCTAACCCTGTGCCTCCACTTTTTGCCTTGCTCCAGCACAAGCCACAGGCTCTGTGGATGGATGGATGGATGGATGGATGGATGGATAGATGGACTGAGTGATAGGATGGACAGATGCAGGAGTGATAAGGGAGAGTGATGCTCACCCCATGACCCCACTCTGTCTCCAAATGCTTCTACCCCCGAAATTCTTCCAGGAAATGCTGCAGAGTCACCCTCTAGGGAGGTAGTGATCTCTTTGTCACCAATAACAGAGGCAAGAGCCCTGAGAGAGGCCATGAAGCATGTCCAGTGACACTCCCACCTGAGGAGCCCTGGAACTTTCCATCACTCTGACTCTTCTTAAGCCCCATGGACCCCCATCCGCATCACAACTGTGGCTTGTGGCTCTGATTTCAGCATTATACAGCTCCCCTCTAGCTGGCCTCTCTTCATGGCCGGGTAGAGCAGCCCCCTACTTCTCTCATCGGTCTCTCAAAGGCCAGCTCAGCTAGCCACCCAGGAGGCAGTCTCCAGAGCAGAGACCAGGCCATGCCTGGACACTCCCCACTTGGACTCTGTACAGCCTCAGAGTCTATCATTAACCTACCTTCCACCAAGGAATCTGGGGCCAGTGCTGGGAACAGCTATACACAGAAAGCAGGAGCCTTCCCCGGACAGTGAAGGGTCAAGTGTTCAGATGATGTCATGAAGGCAGCAGGGACACAAGCCATGTCCTTGAAGAGGAGTGACCTCGAAGGGAGTGGGAACCCAGGGGTTTCAGTGCAGGTGAGGGGTCCAGTTAAACTACAGCATGAATCCCATCCCTGGAACTTTCTGTGTGACTTCAAGCAGGTAACTCTAATTCTCAGGGCTTGTTATCTGTCCAAGGGGCTATTGTGGGTATTCAATAGGGAAGTGTGGGTAATTTGCCTAGAGAACCTGAGCAAAAGATGCCAGCGTTAGTCTGAAGGAGAGTGATGGCAAACGAGGAGCTGTAGATGGAATGCTCATAAGACTCAGAGAAGAGGAGAAGAGGACACCAGAGATTGCAGAAGGCTTCCTGGAGGAAGAGCACTGGAGCTGGGCCTTGAAGGAGTAAGACTTCAATAGAAGAAAGAGAGTGATGGGCACTAGAGTGCAGGACATCAGCAAAGGCCCCAAGCTGGGTGAAAGACGCTTGCCCATGTAGCAGAATCCCACGGGCACCAGAGAATTTACTGAGCTTTGCACTAACTAAATCATGGAGAGAACACTTCTCCCTCAGTCTCACCATCTGTATAATGAGGCTGCCAGAGTCCAGGAACTTCTGTGCCCCCAGCCCTCCAGGACATTTCATTCTGCAGGACCTAAGCTCCCAGGCTCCTAAGTGCTTCCACATGTCAACCCTGACCTGCAGGGCTCCTTATCTTCGCCTGCACAACATGGCCAGCCAGCTCTGCTTCCGGGCTCTGGATGGAGTCCCTGTGGTCCTGGAGCAGACATCTATCTCAGGACCACTGGACACTATGCCCAGGCTCCATCAGAAATAAGCCTGCCTAGGGTGGTGGTCGCACCATCTACCTCTTCCTCCTCTGGCCTCAGCAGTGCTGAAAGCAACATAGGTTTGTGTGGGGTCTGCAGGGTGCAGGGAATGTTATCATTTTCAGGGAACTCCATGTCCCAGGCTTACTGCTTATTCTGGCCCTTCTCCGAGGATGCTGCAGGCATTATTGGTGAGGTCTCCCTCCTGCTCTCAACTACCCAGGGCTCCCAGTTTTAAAGAGGTGTCAGGTTTCAGAGACATGAACTGAGTTCCTGAAGGGGCAGCAGCAGCCTCTTTGACTCTTGGAGCAGAGAGACTGGCAAGCTGAGGGTCACTCTCTCTCAAGTCCCCTGACCCTCACCTCTACAGATGGCAGGCATTTGCCTTTCAAGCTGGAATATGAGAATACTAGAATCTTAGCACCTGAGAATTCAAGAATCTTCAAGCAGATAGAATCTGGGGCTGTCAATAGCTAGGAGGTTGTTGAATCTTATACTTCTAGAATCCTGAAATTCTAGACTCTCATAATTAGATCATGCATACAGAGAAGAGATGGGACCTATCCCTTCCTGGCTGTGTGACACTGAGCAAGTGATCTAACACTTCTGTGTTCTATTTCCTCATCTGTAAAATGGGGCTATGCTACTTCCCACTTCTTAGAGCTGTTGTGTGAACCTAATGAGCTGACATGTGCACATCCTGGCACATAGACTTCAGGCCTGTGGTCACAAAGTACTGGGTTCTGCCAGCAACTGGCATGCACTTGAACAAGGAACAAGGGCTCCAGAGGATTCAACCCATGAGATCCTGAGCACGAGCCCACCCACACTAGGCCTCAACTTGCACAAAAAAAAAAATGAGTTTTATTTTAAGCCTTAAGTATGTAGTAATTCATTATACATCAATAGAATACCTTCCAGCCAGAACCTCAGGCCCCTTGCTACATTCTGTTGGTTGAAGGAGTCACAGCAGGTGAGTCCAGATTCAGTATGAGTGGGAACTTCATAGGGCTTTGCACACCAGGAGTTATGATACGTAGTGAATCATTTTTGGATACCAGCAAAGCACCATCAATTCCTCAAGGCTAGATCCCACCTTAACCCTGTGTCTGGCTGTCAGCTTTCTGGAAGGTAAAATGTACTGCTACATTAAGAAAATTGTTTCATAGGGTAGCTGTGTATGATATCAGAACTGAGCCCTCAATGCTGAAGTCATCATCTAGTTTATCCCCATTCAAACCAAGTGTGTTCTCCCTAGAAAGATTCATAGGGGCTGCCTAGCTTAACCCTCTACAGTGAGGCAAGCTGAGCTCTTCAGAGAGATAGAGATTTCCCAGTGTCCCACAGCAAGCCAGAGCCAGGGTGGAGATCAAGTATCTGGATGCCCAGCCTTCAGATCAGCTCAGATAATGCAAACTCTATGCTTTGTACCTAAAGGAAGAAGCCCCCCAATGCCTTCACTCCTGAAGGGAACAGGTTGAGTGGAGAGGCTTGCCACACAGAGCAGCAGAGACATGGGACTCTGGAGGACAGGTGAGCACCAGGAGCCACATTGCACACTGGACATGATATGTCCTGATTCCCCCTGGCCCACTCTGGAATCCAGACAAATCACTTGTCTCTGTTCCTCAGCAGGAATGAGAGTGGTGTCCAGCCAGACAAGCATAGTAAACCCAGAAATGTCCCGTGGAGAGCACCAAGGGTTGGTTTCCAGGGCAGTTTTTTCAAGGGCACTCTCAGTGCCTACCTCCTGGTTTACTGTTCCTCTCTCTACAACCAGGAGCCCAAGTCTCCTGCCACCTCTGACCCTAGTCCATCTTCTGCATCTCCAGTGAAAAGTGCCAGAGACTCCTGATTGTCCTGTCTAAAACAATGTCTGCTTTCCTGCTCTGTGGACTTCTATTTTTCCTAATAACCCTTCACAATCCAAAAGTATCCTAATCATTGGCTTGTTTGTTCAGCATTTGTTTCCCCTGCTCGATGATCAGCTCTCTAAGCATAAGGACCTGGGTGTTGCTCACCACCATATTCGAGGAATATGACACATGGCAATGTTTGTGCTGAACAAAGGAATGGGTAGGTGGAACTGAATGGAGTTAGGGACAGAAGAACTTCAGTGCTGGTCCAAGCAAAGATTGTATCTGAGTCCCCAGTCTGTAAAGTGAAGAGCACAAGAAATTGCCCTGAGCTCACCCACACTGACCCCTCTCCTCTCCATCCTGATTGCATGCAGAAACTGGACTCCTCACTGGGCATGAAGGGACAAGTTGCCGAAAAAGTCCCGAGATGGTAAGTATTTTGAAATAAGTAAGATCAGTAAGTATAAATTTTGCTTATTGATCTCTTCAAGTTTACTAAAAGCATATATTTATGCCTCACCCCAGAGTTCCTAACCAGTATCATTTTTGGATGAGTGGAAGTTTGATGGATGGCTGAACTATTTGATGAATTGAAGATGGATAGTGGGTGAAGGGAGGATGGATGGATGGATGGATGGATGGATCGATGGATCGATGGATCGATGGATCGATGGATCGATGGATCGATGGATGGATGAACGGATAGATGGATGAGCAAGTAGATGAAAGGAGGAAGGGTGGAAAGAGTGTTGATGGATGAGTGGTTAGTGGGTAAACAGATTCGATTTACTGTATCTTGAACTCTCCAGAGTCATGGAGCAGAGGAAGCAGATGTGTTCTGTGGCCCTACAGGACAGAGCTGAGAGCCCTAAGTCAAAGCTACAGCAAAGTAATCTTTAGCTCATTATAAGCAGAGGATTGCTATCACTGGATGTGTCCCACCCATGACGGGAGGCAGGGAGCAGGAAGGACCCAGATGTTGATTGAAAGACTAAGCTACAGTGATCTTTTCCCCTTCAGACTAAGAAACTGTAGGGTTCTAGAGGACTCAGAGGAAACTTTCTGCCATCAAAGTTTGGGTTGTCTGGGCCCTCATTCTCCACCCTAGGACTTGGATGATCTTTACCTTAATACCTCTCCTGGGGCTGAGGACAGGGTCAATGACCATGGACTACATTATGAGCATTTATGAAGTATGCTCCTGACAACTCAAGGGGTTGAGACTGCTTCTCACCCCACATCTGTCTGCTTTCCCCACTTTGGCTTGCTGCCTATAATGTAGTAACAATAAAATTTCAGAATCTTAAACAACCCAATTTAAATGATTACCCTCTTGATCTTCATTGGTACCATGTACAAAAGAACATAGCAATATCTTCACAACATTGTTGGGAAAGTTAAATAAAAGAATGTACAGCCCACCTTGTAGCATGCTGAGCATGTTAGAAGTCTTAATAAATGACAATATCAAAACTGATATTGGCTTTAACATTGCTGTTAATATGAAGATCCACTTCTATGTTTGCATTCCTATTTGTTAGTGGTATTACAACAGCATACCATTATATCACATGGTCTTATTGTAGATGTATTACTCTAATACCATGGACTCATAGACACTTGAAACAACATATTACTCAAAACTGACCTTTTTAGAAGCTTAGGACATTGGAATGACCATATCTTAGAGCCATGGAAAATTGAATCTGGCTACTCTCACATCAGGCAGAATCTCTGAGTCCTAAATCCAGTCAGTTCAATAGCCCAGGACAGAAGCCTTTCTCTGGTGTTCTTCATCCCACAGCCCCAAGCCAAAACACTCTCTGGGACCACCTGGGGGGTTCCAGCTGAACCTCTTGGCCCCATACTCCTATTCACAGACAACCCAGAATCCCAGGAATTTGTGACCACAGTGAGTGGGAGCCACTGATTGGGCCTGGAGGATGATGAAATATGGAAGCTTCCAGAGTTAGCCTGGTGGGGAAGGCCACATTTTCTGTGTCATGTTCTATTGCACGCCAATCAATTACAGTGCGCCCTATATAAACACATCATGAGGGCTTTGACAGGGGGCCGGGGTGAAGTTGGGTGTCAGGGTAAAACAGGGGATAATAAAATCACTGGAGATTTATTCCTCTAAATTGGAAACTTCATGCTTACACCTGACTAAATCATCAGGCTGAAATTGGAGCCGACTCCCACGGAAAACACATGTAACCTTATCCCATCTTTGTTTAACAGCGACCCATCAAGCCGCTGATGGATTCTACAGATGCATAAGCATCCTCCTTCAGCTCCCTGAGTTGTGGGGGTCTCAATCAGACCTGTCTTCACTGTGCCCACCCTATTCTCTGGTGGCTTTTCCAGGATTGGCCAAAGGGGCCTTCTTAAAGGTGGCTGGCTATGTGGGTCTCCATCCCCTAAAAAGCTCCCCTGGCTCCCATCATGAATTTACACCATGTGTGCACCAACAATCTTCCCATGAAACTGTTCTGGAAAAGGGGAGTGCTGCTACATAATAGGAGAGGCAACCAGGACATCAAGACATAAGTTGTCCATCCCAGCTCCAAGTCACAGGTCTGAGAAAGCCCCTACAAACAGTCAGGGAGACTTAGCCTGTCTCTTCCCTCACAGAACTTACCTGAGGATGTGGTAAGCTGATGGATTGAAGGTGCTTTATAATTTATACATGTGTGGTTTATATTGTTTAATCTTCCATTTGAATTATGAAACACTATATGCAGTCCCAGGAGGTGGTGTGAAGTTAGCCAACCTCTGCCGAGGAGTCTTCCGTTGTCAGGAGTTAACAGCCAGAGTCGGAAAGACTCTAAAGGGACTCTAACCATTAAGTCCCTACCCCATCTGTGATCTGTGTGCTGGGCCCAGGGCTAGAAGAGCATAAAACAAGATTCTGTTTGATCCTCACATCACAGGTAAGAGATGACAAATTTAGAGGAGATCAGAGAGTTTTTTGTGACTTTCCCAAATCACACAGCCAAGAAAAGAACCAGGGTGTCCCTCTTCATTTGCTGACCCCCTCCCTCCCAAGTTCATTAAAATGTACAGCGAGAGCTCTATGGTGTCTGAGAGAGAAAAGGTGAGCAGTTATGTTCCAGCCTTCCGCAGACCCCTCCCTTCAGACCCATGCAGTCTTCCACTCACCAACACACTCACCCAGGTGCACACCGCAGGTAGTCAGTGGCTGGGAGGCTGCCTCGGGAAGTTCCTTGCTCAGAAGAGGGCCCTAGACTCACATCCCAGGCTTATACCTCCACCGTCGCCTCTTCGGCAGGATAGGGTGGGGTGGGGGAGGGGAGGAGGAGCCCCTGTGTCATTTTCAGCAGCAGTCAGCAGAGCCTTACAAAGTGCAAGATGGCTTTTTTAGCCCAGCATAAGGATCTAGTTAAAAACCAATAAATCAGCAGTGAAATGTGCATAGCAGCCTTCTCCGTAAAATCAACATGGCTTGTGCCTCTGCGGGGAGCCTTCTGACTGCCGGCTGAAGCCTGGGGCGCGGGCAGAGTCCTCATCCGTCCCGCAAGAGTCTTGGGGGTGGGGGAATCTCTCTTGCCCCTAGACGAGGAGAGTCAGGCAACCCAGAATGCCGCCGAGGAGGTGCCTGGACTGGAGATCTCTAGACACAGACATGCCAAGAGGCGTGTGAGCAAGGCCCAGACCGCCCTCGACCTCCTCCTCCCGACACGGAAAATCGAATTAGGAGACAGCCCGGCTGGGACTGGATGAGATGCGAGCGCCGGGCGTCTCCCCAGCGCCGAATCCGACCGCCAGCTGCAGGGAGGGCGCGGGATCCCTTGGCGCAGGCGGCCCCCGAGCCCTGTTTTCCCTCGGGTCGGTATTTAATATCTGTAAAACTGCCACTCGGATAGCCAAGGTAAACAGCGTCCCCGGCAGTTCAAAGGTGAGCGCGCCCCAGCGCTTTCCCTTGGGCCGCGCCGCCAGCGCCGCATCTGTGCGCCCCGCGCCGCGTCTCCCACGCACGCTCCAGATTTCTCATTAAAACCGGCGACTGTGTCAACAGCGCGGCCGGGGCTCCAGAGCTGGAAAAGCCATTTTGCCGCCCCACCTGGCCCCGCCAGGCCACTGCCTCTTCGCCGCTCCCTAGCGAGTCCCAGGAGGGTCCCCAGAGCGCGCGCGCTGTCGGACCCGGGCCAGGCCACCCAGCGGCAGTGCGAGCCCACCCGGCACCCGCCCAGGCGGCGGCGGCCCGACAGGTGAGAGCGCTGGCAACCCTCTGGCCTCCACTGGTGACTCGCACCCAGCTCCGAGAGGGCATTCTCTGTCCTCTGTCAGGCAGGGTTCCTTGCAGAATCCGCCTGACAGCTGCAACCCCAGACACACCTGGCCAGGTGTGTTCCCTGTAACTCCTTATCGTCATGCTGATCCACAGCAGAGTATTAGGCCCTTGCTAGCAATAAGATTGCCTGAGGAACAGAGTAAAGGGTGCTCTGAAGAGGGGCTGTACTCCCTTGCAGTAGGACCAGACTCCAGGGCCAGAGGGAAAGCCAACAGCTGGCAATAGAGTTCAGACCCAGCTGTGACACACAGGATGCTTGTGTTGCTCCGCTAGAAAACGTAGAAACACTGGGGGCTGGAGAGATGGCTCAGCATTTGCGGATTTGCAGCTCCTTCCAGAGGACGCTAGTTTGGTTCCCAGAACCCACTTAAGGCTGTTCATACATGCCTCTAACTATAGCTCCAGAGGGTCTAACACCCTCTTCTGACTTCTGTGGGCACCCATACACAGAGATTTTCACAACATGCACACACACACACACACACACACACACACACACACACACACACACAC
>CABHPR010141008.1:10053-25280 GCA_902168415.1 Peromyscus melanophrys | reverse complement strand
ACACACACACACACACACACACACACACACACACACACACACACACAATTAAAATTTAAAATAGGGAGGCTGGAAGGGCTCCTCAGGGCTTAAGAGCACTGGCTCCCCTTCCAAGGGACCAGGGTTCAATTTCCATCACCTACATGGCAGCCCACAACTGTCTGTAACTCTACTATCAGGGGATCTGGTGCCCTCTTCTGGCCTTCCCCGGTCCCCAGGGGTGCATATGGTACACAGACGTACATGCACATGGCACACAGACATGCATGCAGGCAAAACAACCGTAAACATAAAATATTTTTAAATAAATAAATGTAAAGAAAATAAAGACAATAATGGAAAGATAATGGCACTCCTCACCTCCTCCAGCTCCTGAGACTCAGAACTACTCCACACAGTAGTTATTCTTTCATCAGCCCGTATTTATTTATTAATGCCCGTTTGCATAGGGCCATGAAAGAAACAGCTGGTGATCCAGGGGGAACCTGCAAGGGAGGAAGACAGGAGGCTGACTGTCAGGGAAGGAAAGTGGAGGGGGCTGACTGGGTGCTCCAGACTAGGCCCCTGGGAAGGGAGACATAGCTGTGGCTGAAAGATGAGAGGGCCAAGGCAGTTGAGAAAGTGTTCCAGGACTTAACTGGGCCTGAGAAAGAGAGCAGTGAGGGATGACAAAGACACACAGAGACGGAAGTGGGGCCAGTGGAGGGAGGGAAACTCTCAAGGAGCACTCCTAAGTCCTGGTGTTCGGTGTTTATGTGCTCTTGCTTGTACACATGCTTTTTTTTTCTTTTGTTTTACAGGGGAATGTGGGAACAGAGGCCCCAACAAGTTATGCAGCCAATTCTGGCATTTGTGGAAATCACAGTGGTCAGCACATCTGAATGCAACAGATGAGCCTCATCCTGGATCTCCCTGCCTGCTGAGTATGTGAGTTTGTATGTACGTAGGTATGTGTATTTGAATGTGCCCTCAGATGTGTACTCACATGTATGCATGCTTAAAATGTGTTTGTCCATTTATGTATATACATGCTGTCTAGATCAGCATTTGTATATGAATATGAGTGTGTACGTACCTGTGTATGCAGCTGTAATAGCAGGAATAAAGATGCATGCATTTGCCTTTGCACAAGCGTCTATAATTGTCCCTGTACATCTGTGTATATAGCTTGTGTTTCCACACTCTTCAAAAAACATGTAATTCTCACTCTCGTACTTCCATGGCAGGGGTGTAGGACTGGGAGAGCTTACTGGGTCCCAACCTTAGCTTTCATCAAGGTTAGATAATCCCCACCGGCATGCCATGCCCAGAACTCCAAACCTCAGCCTCCATTCCTCCCATTCAAATGGTTAATATGATCCCTCTCCCCATAGGAAGACAGTCCTTCCATCTGACTGTCCCCTGAAGAGTCCACCCTGATCCTTCCTCTATGCAGCTTCCCCGGGCCTCTCAAACTGACCATTGTGAGCCAACAGTTTTAAAACAAAAGGTAAAACAAACAAGATCAAATTTTCACACACAGTAGAGACAAGGGTGCATGGTGACACAGTTGTTTTGGGGGTGTGTCAGAGAGTGCTGGTGACCCAGGACTGAGAGCAAATGTCATGGTGACTGAGTTGAGGTCAAGAGTGCAAAAACCGTGCTTTCTCCCTCTTTCCCACCTCCTGGCCTTCAACTTAGATCTGAAAACTCTCACAAGCCACTCCTCGGGAAGCCTCACCTCTCCTCCAGCTACTGCCCCCTCCAAGGTCTCCACCAGCAATCTTCGTTAGACTGTTGTCTACACTAGGCACCGCCACCTTCTTCCTGCTCATCCACTGAACCAGGCCAGCTGTAAACCCAAGCAACCTTCCCACTGGGCCTGGGGACTCAGCCTCAACACCTGGAGGCTTCCCTGGTTCCCACTTGCCCTGTTCCTCTGCTTTTCTGTCTCTGTTGACCACCCTCTCCATCTCTCCTGAAGGCTCTTCTGTTCCTGCCCTCCTCTGAGTGTGGGCCCTCCTCAGTTCTGGCCTCCAAACCCTCTTTTCTAGTCTTGGTAAAAGGGAATCGGGTCCAGATGAAGACACTACCTCAGGATCTCCATCCTGTCTCTCCCTACCCAGTCACATCTCTGCAAGCTTTCCAAGAGTCCCCTGAGGTGGCATGGCCCAAAGGAGCCTAGTTTCTTCTTGCTCCTTTCCTGGTGTCCCCATCTCTGTATGGGTCCCTCTGCCCTGTACATCACCTAAACCAGAGCCCTGGTTTATTCCTGACCTAATCTCGGCATCCAGACACCCCCTCTTGACATCCTCACTGGACCTTCACTTATGCCCAGAGGTTTCTAAGGGCTCTGAAGTCATCTCCCAGAAGTCATCTCTCCTTGCTTTTTCCGGGAAGCTCTGTAGTCTCCTTTCCTCCACTGATGGAAGAAGGTCCAGCTGCCACACTCTCAGAGAGGTGGCCTCATGGGGTTGTCCTCCATCTCTAGCACCTCTGACTGCTCTAGTTCTGCCTGATGCTCTTTGGGCTGGTGACCCATGACCAGCTGGCCCCTCAACTTTCTCAGCTAAATGCTCTCACTCTCAGGTTCCTTTGGCCAACACTGACTGATCCAGAGTACCCCAAGCTCACGTTCAAAGACTCAGACCCGCCCCAGCTGCTAGTCTCCATAAATGAGGATTAGGTGGCCCCCTTTGAGGCAGACGGGTGGGCTGTGAGAAGAGTTGGTTTGGTATAGATTTTATGACAGGATCACATTTCGTCATCAGACCCCCCTCTGAAGCCAGCCAAGGGCAGGTCAGGGGCAGGGGAGTGGGAACCTGAGCTCTCAGTCAGCCCAGAAGACAGGGCTGCTGGCCCAGGAGGGAGCTGTGCTGGAAGTGAGGGTCAGGCTTTGAGTAACAGCCACCCTCTGCCCCCCCACCCACAATGTGAACTGGGGCGATTCCTCTGAATCTCTTGTTCGTGAAATGAGTGCCCTAGACTAAGTGGGCCCCAGCCCACCTTCATTTGTAGGCTCCTAGGCCCTATTCCAGTCTAAGCCACAAAACTCCTCACCCTTCCCAAAAGGATGCTGAGCTACTATAGACTTACAAACCAAAGTAGCCACCTAAAATACAATTACAAATTTCAGATAAATAAATAGATTTGAGCTGGGCAGTGGTGGCACATGCCTTTAATCCCAGCACTTGGGAAGCAGAAGCAGGCAGATCTCTGAGTTGGAGGCCAGCGTGGTCTGTGGAGTGAGTTCCAGGACAGCCAGGGCTACACAGAGAAACCCTGTCTTGAAAAAACAAAATTAATAACAATAATAATAAATAATAAATACATAGGTTTGAGTATAAGTATATTCTAAGCATTATACAGACATACTAAAAACTATGCCTTATTCATCTGAAATTCAAGTCTAGTTGGGTGTCTTGTATTTTTACTTTGTAAATTTGGCATTCCTACCTTGTATACAATGAGGTTTACAGAACCATAGCTCCATGGTCCCTCTAAGCAAAACAGGTTAGGGTTGGCATAGAAAGTGGTCTTGGACTAGCCATTCAACTGTGATCGAATACAGTGGGAACTCTGTGGAAAAGTGCTCCAAGAGAAGGGTACAGCGTAGACTGAGGTGCAGAGGCAGATTGGTGCTGAGGACAATTCAGGAAAGACTGCAGAGGACAGATGTGTAGGATGAAGTAGCTGGAGTCAGATCCTGCTACATCCAATCTGTGCTGCTGCTGCTGCTGCTGCTGCTGCTGCTATGTTAAAGGAGGAGGCCCAGAGGGTCTGAGTTGAAGCAAAATTACAGCCAGAGACTGGGTAGAAGGAGCAGACTCCAGCTGCCCAAAGATCAGGGGAAGGAAAACTCACAGTCTAGGAGGAATTTTTAAAAGTCTACTCAAGGACTTTGGGCTCAGATCTGTTATATTCATGTGCTGTGGTTAAAATATAAATGTCCCCAACAGGCTCATGTGTTGAATGGTTGGTTCCCAAATGGTGGCACTATTGGAACTTTAGGAGATGAGACCTATTTGGAGGAAGTAGGTTCCTGGAGTCTCCAGTCCTTTCCTCGCTCTCTGCTTCCTGCCCACCATGAAGTGAACAGCCTCCTCCTCCTCCTCCACACACTCCCACAGCCGGGGTGTTCTGCCTCACCACAGACTTAGAATCAACAGAACCAAGGACTATGGATGGAACTCTCTGCAACTATGAGCCAAAATAAATACTTCCTCCCTTGTCTGTGTCAGGTGCTGTATCACAATAATCAAAAGCAATTAATGCCTTCAGAGTAAACCATCAGTAATAGTCAAGAAATGACAGTTGGGTTGTTCTTCCCATCCGGCATTCTGTGCATGCTGTGGCTTCATACCAACTGACCTCCCAACCCCTAGAAGGTCCCCACAGAGCCAGGACCATCTTTTTACTTTTTTATGTGTATGTGTGCTTTTCTTGAATGTATGTGTATGGCTATCATATGCCTCGTGCCCATGGAGGTTGGAAGAAGGCATCAGAACCCTGGAATTGGAGTTATGGATGGTTGTGAACCACCTTGTGGGTGCAGAGAATCAAACCCAGGTCTTCTGCAAGAGAAAAAAAAACAAACATGCTTAACTGCTGAGCTGTCTCTCCAGCCCCCAGGGCCATTTTCTATAACAGAAAAAGGGCAGTTGGCAGATTCCCATACTCTGCCCTGCTTCACCATCCTTTTGCCTGATATCAGTGAGAGGTAAAGCACAGGAGAACAGTCTTGACACAGCGCGGTTCAGGAAGGAAACAGGGAAGACTGTCTAAGGCGGAGGGCCCTGCACTTCCCTGAGTTTCATGTCGTTCTCACAACAGCTCTAGGAGTAGGGATGTAAGCCCCACTGTAAAGATGTGAATAACAAGGCTCAGAATGAGCCTTTGTCCAAAGATCTTAACTAGTAATAGTGGGAAGTGGGCCTTTCCCACACAAATCTGTGTATATGTGGATGAGAGAACAACGAAGCCCAAACCCAGTGCTTTCTTGAGTCTGCTGCACTCTTGCACCTGTTGAGTCCCTCCAAGTACAAACCCCCCACCACTGTGTCCGTCCATGAGGACTTGGAACCCAGCCTGCCTGGAAGGCACACACATGGTTCTTCTCATGATGTCGTGAGGAGATTGGGGGCGTTGGAAACCTTGGATCCAGTCTCGAGTTTCCCAGTTTTTGGCTGCATAGTTTTTAACTTTCTGAATTCCTGCTTATTTGTCTGGAAAGTGAGTATAAAAATGCCCTCCTCATAGTGATGAGGCAGTTCAGCATGATGATACAAGGGAAAGAGCTTTCTAAACCAGAAAGCATGGTACAGATGTGTTTCATGCCCCAGATCACAGACAAACGCCATCATCCAAACTTAAAAGCTTTCACCAGATCAAATCTCCCAGAGTCCTGGGGAGGTCTCTGGGCTAGCAGGTAAGCCCTGTTCACTGCTAATTTAACATCTCATTTGGCATTTGTCAGTGTTTGATGTGCCCTTCTGTGTATGGTGTTGAAAACCTGCACCAGGTACTGGTGAATTTTGCCATAGCGCTTGCCCTCGGATGAGTGGTCAGTCTGGAAACAGAGACAGACCACAGCCAGGGATCAAACAGATGCAGGGCAAAGATGCATATGAATAAACAGGCTGAACTGGAAAACTGAAGGAAGCTGCTTCACAACTTCACTCCAAGTTTGCACTGGGCTTAAATACATTTTTATTCTCTTATCCAACAAATGTCTATGGGGCTCTTCTAAAGTGATGGGATGTATCAGCAAACAAAATACACAGTTCCTGTTAGTAAGTGTCTTAATAGACAGGACTAATAATAAAAAGATAAAAGTAAATAATGACTTAATCATGCACTGTATCATATATTCTAGTGATATAACCACAGATACTATGAAAAAATTAAATAAATTTCATAAAGGGATGGAAATAGAGAAGAAGTCTAGGGACTTAGCTTACTTGGTAGAATATTTGCCTCGCAGGCATGAAGCCCTGGGTTAGAGCCCAGCACTGCAAGAACTGGGTAAGGTGGTGCCTGCCGATAATCAGGAAGTGGAAGCAGGAGGGTCCCAAGTTCAAGGTGATCCTCAGCTACAAAGAAAGTGTCAAAAATATTAATTGATTGATGATTGGTTGACCATATTATTTAAATCTGGAAGACTAGATGTGGTTAAAATGAAAGAAAATGGGGGAAAGGAAGCATGAAGGGGTTAACTTATACAGATCAATTAAAAGGACTATGGAACTGACTACTGAACACAAACATGAATGGAATAAGGGCTTGATCTTTAAATGATCATTAAATACACATAATATTGGTAAAAATAAGGCAATAAAATTTTCAGGATGTAGCTAAAGCAGGGCTTGCAATAAGTTCAAGTTTCAGAGTTTGTATTTAAAAATAAGGATGATGTTAAATCATCAGTCAGCATTGTCATTTTAGAGATTTTTTTTAAAGAAACAGAGAGATGGGAAGAATTGTCAATTTTAAGAGTAAGGCTGTGTTTGGTGGCTCACATCGGTAAGCCCAGCACTCAGAAGGCTGAGGCAAAAGGAGCTCTGTGCATTGAGGCCAGTCTGAGATCGTGAGTGACAAACGAAAACAGAACCACAGCATGAAACCATGTCAAAAAAATAAAAAATAAACTCTTCCCACCCCTTCCCAAAAGAATAGAATTAACTGAAATAGAAAGTGAACGGGGGCTGGACAGATGGCTCAGCAGTTAAGAGCACTGACTGCTCTTCCAGAGGACCTGGGTTCAATTCCCAGCAGCCACAGTCCAGCTCACAACTGTCTGTAAGTCCAGTTCTAGGGAATCTGGCATACATGCAGGCAAAACACCAATGCACATAAAATAAAAATAAGTAAGTCTTTTTTAAAAAGCTGGTTCTTTGGAGGACTTGATAATCAATCAATGATCCTCCAGCTAGA
Organism: Peromyscus melanophrys; assembly: GCA_902168415.1. Lineage (NCBI taxonomy): Eukaryota > Metazoa > Chordata > Mammalia > Rodentia > Cricetidae > Peromyscus > Peromyscus melanophrys. The sequence continues at coordinate 18,368 of CABHPR010141008.1, read as the reverse complement.
TTGCTCAATAATAAGAAAGAGGTTCTGGGAGATGGCTCGGTGGGTTAAGGTGCTTTCTGTACAAACCTGAGGACCTGAGTTTGACCCCCAGAATTCATGTTGTTTTGGGTTGGGTTTGGTTTAGTTTTTGGTTTTTTTAAGACAGAGTTTCTTTGTGTAGCCCTGGCTGTCCTGGAACTCGTTCTGTAGAGCAGGCTGGCCTTGAACTCAGAGATCCATCTTCCTCTGCCTCCCAAGTGTTGGGATTAAAGGCGTGCGCCACCACCTCTGGGCTCCATGGTTGGTGTTTGTTTGTTTGTTTGTTTGTTTGTTTGTTTGTTTGTTTGTAGCTGCCTGTGGTAGCATACATTTGTAATCACAGCACTCGTGGCCGGAGAGGAGACAGAGACAAGCAGTTCTGCTGGAAGCTGGTGTAGGAGCACAGCAGCGTAAATGAGAGAGGCTGCCTCAAGCAGGGAAGGAATAAAAAAATCAGGCGTGGTGGCACAGGCCTTTAGTCCCAGCACTCAGGGGGCAGAGGCAGGCAGATCCCTGAGTTCGAGGCCTACCTAGTCTACTCAGTGAGTTCCAGGTCAGCCTAGACTGCATAATGAGAAAAAAGAATGAAAAGAGAAGACACAAATTGCCAATGGCAGAAACATAAAAAAAGTCACAATAATCCCTCAGACACTGAAATGATGTAATGATATGTGCAACTTCATGCAATTAATTAGAAAAACTTAGGTGGATTAAATAAACAATTTTCTTGAGTGGTGCAAACTAACCAATACTGTCACAAGATTCAGAATTATAGAAAATCTCAAAAGTTTATTAAAAATAATAGGATAGATGAATTTATCAAGAATATGACATTATATCAATTATTTATGTATCTATATGTGTGATGAACAATTAGAAAAATAAAAACTTTAAATATAATTTCAGATGGCATCAAAAACTTAACAATTCAGGAATAAACTTAGCAAAATATATGCAAGACCTGAGCTGGCTTTTTGGAGCCCACTCACTACCTATGGTGGGACACCTTGCACAGCCTTGAGGCAGGGGGAGGGGCTTGGACTTCCTCTGCTGGATATACCAGGCTCTGCTGACTCCCCATAGGAGGCCTTTCCTTCTTGTAGGAGGGAATTGGGGATAGGTTGCGGGGGGTGGGGGGCTTGGGGGGGGCGGGAGGAGGGAAGAGGGGGATCTGTGATCGGTATGTAAAATGAATAAAAAATTTCTTAATAAAAAATATATATATATGCAAGACCCTTGTACTTAAAACTGTAGGCGGAAGTTTCTGTCCCCCAGCAGCTTCCAAATAAACACACTGAGACTTATATTAATTATGAATGTTCAGCCAATAACTCAGGCTTGTTACTAGCTAACTCTTACATTTTCAGTGAACCCATATTTTTATCTACACTTTGCCACTTAGCTTGGTACCTTTTCTCAGTACAGCATGTCCATCTTGCTTCTCTCTGCATCTGCTCAAGACTCCCAAGACTCTGCCCTCCTTCTTCCCAGTCTCCTCTGTGTCTGGCTGTCCCACCTATACTTCCTGCCTAGCTACCAGACAGTCAGCTTTTCATTAAACCAATTCGAGTGACAAATTTTTACAGTGTGCAAAAGGATTACTCCACAGCATAAAACTAAAAACACTGCTGAAAAAAAGAAAAGCAGTCCAAAGAAAATCCAAATAGTCTTGTATCTTTAAAGAAATTCCATTCATAGTTTTTTTAGAATGTAACAAATGAAATTATATAAAATTTTAAGATCATATGTGATAATAATGTATTAATAATACATGTTTTCAGGTAATAAATTATATAAAATATGCATATACTCTTTCAGAAAATATAGATGACAGAAATACTTCCCAGTTCATTATTCTGGTCCCCAAACTAGATAAGGACATTAAAAGGAAAAAAAGTCATCCATCAATATCTTTTACATGCATAGACATAATCAAATCCAAATAAGCTATAACAACTGTTCATGTTGACTGTCAACTTTATTAGACTGAGAAATGCCTAAGAGATTGTTGAAACACACCTCTGGAGACATCTGTGAGAAGATTTGGAAAGATGGTTAGGTCATGAAGACTCTGACTAATGAATAGTTTAATCCACTGATAGATTCAAATTTTGAGTGGACAGTTGGAAGGTAGATGGTGCCTTGATTGTGGAAGTAGATCACTGGAGGCAGGTCCTCCAGAGTAGTGTCTTGCCTTGACCCTTTCCAGTTGGTGCTCCATTCAGCTCTACTCTACCATGCCTCCCTTGCCATGATGGGCGAACAATTTATGTGTATTTGCAAATGACCTAGGAAAGCCACACAATGGTGTAAAAGCATAGACTAAGAGGAACTATGGCTTCTGGGTTTCTGGAGGTGAGTAAATAACCACGCACAACCCTGAGCACATTCTAGCACACAGCTCAAGTCTCCCTGGAAATGTTGTAGGAAGAGAACTGGTGAAAGGATGGGCAGATCTCTGGAACAATCGGGGTCCACCCTAGAGCCATGCCTGCAAGGTCAATTGGGTTTTAAACACATCTGTTCTAGAGGGAACATAAAGTATCTCAATAAGTAGCAATGGAACAATTAGACAATCACATAGGGAAAAGCAAACCTCAACCACTGTTTCATCCCATGCCCCCCCAAATTACTTCAGAATTGGTTATAAGCCTAAACCTAAAAAAGAAAAACTGTAAAATTCCTAGGGAAAGCATATGAGTACAGATCTGTAAATTTTAAAACTGCCCCCTCCAAAATCCTCTTAGTATACACAAAGCACTAACACGAAGTAAAATATTGATTAGTTGCACTTGGCCAAATCTCAAAACTTTTGTTCATCAATAGATATTAAGAAAACAGCTTGCCTATTACCTGTGCCCAAAGCATAAGGGATTCTGGACTAGGGGTGTAGTTCAAGTGGTAGAGTCATTGCTTTGTGAGTATCCAAGCATCCTATGCACAATGTGTATGCCTGTGTGTGTATGTACCTAAGTACATAGAAAAAAATCTTGATAAAATTATAAACAATCCAACAAGAAATGAACAGACTCTTAGTCATTTCATAAGCTATGCAAATAATTGGTAAGTGCACAAAAGAGAACTCAGTATGTCAGTGTGGTGGCACGCGCCTATAACTCCAGCACTTCGGAGGCTGAGGCAGGAGAGTTGGGAGTTCCAGATCAGCTGGTTTCATAAAAAAGGGAAGGGTACTCAACATCATTAATCATAATTTAAATTGGAACTACAAAGTGGTATACATGCACACCAACTAGAGTAAAATATAAAACTAAAAAGACTGAGAATAGCAACTGCTGCACAGATGTGGAGTGATCAAAATGCTCATAATCTCTGACAGGAGGAGGGTAAAACAGTACCACCAGTTGGGAAAACCCTTTGTCATTTTCACACAATTTAAAAAATACATCCACTCTGTCCCAGCAATTCTACTCTTAGGCGTTTACACAAGAGAAATGAAAACATATATCCATTTCTTTCACACAAGAAATGTTTATGAGAGCTTTATTCATAATATCCCGCAAGGTATAAACAACCCAAACAAATGTATAAACAAAATATGATAGATCCATTCATGGAGTACAATCTGGCCTTCATGAAGAACAACCCACCAACAACACAGACAAAGCTCACAAACAGTCTAGGAAAAGCAGAAGAGTTTCATTCCATCTGTATGAAGTTCAAGAGCATATGCAAACAGTAATTTCTAGTGTTAGGAGTTATAACAATGGCTATGGAGGGTGGAACTGATTAAGATGAGCCATGAGGGAGTGGGGGGGAGGGGCATGGGAATGTTTTAGCTTGATTGGAGTAGGTTATGGTTTGAGATCTGAAATGTCCTCCCACGGCTCATATGCTTGGGCACTTGATTTCCAGGTGGTGGCACTGTTTGAGGAGACCATATGATTTTGGGGACAGAAGTATAGCTGGAGAAGGCAGGTCATTGGAGGTGTGCCTTTGAGTTTATAGCCCACCCCACTTCCGTTCATTTTCTCTGCTTCCTATCTTACAGTATGTGAACAAGCTACCCCACAACTCCACCAGAGACCAAGCCACTCCAGCCATTATCTCAGCCATCCTGCCTGCCCTATCAAGAGGGCTGTGCTCTCCAAACTGTAAGACTTCGGGTGTTTCATCTCTAAGACATCGGGTGTTTCATCACAGTGACATGAAAGTTAGCTCATACATCAGCATGTTCATTTGTCAAAACTCATCAAACCACATTTAGATACATATCACAGAATGTGTAGGACATAAACTTTAGAACTCGCAATGAGATCCATGAAAAGCTGGCATAGGAAGCACCAGAGTCCATGAGAGGGGTCATCGAGAAAGGTTATAAGGAAGATCCAGCATTTACATGGAGCCTTCAAGAGTGGGTAGGATTTGGAAGGGAATGTAATAATCAGAAACGCAAAGGAACTGGGGCATTGCTAAGTGTAAGAAGCTGTGTAGCTGGAACTCCAGTGCCTCCGCAAAGAAAGGGAAAAAAAGAACAGAATAAGCATGTAGGGGAGCTGGGAGTGATCACATGGGCTCCTCACTGGAGAGACTGGTTGAAGGCCAGATCCTTGGAGACTAGGGAATGTGTATTCCCTGGGGTCCCCAGCAATGTGCCAGGGGCAGACTGGGCACCTAGCCCACTTCTGGGCACGTAGAAAAATACTCAATAAATGTTTTTTCAAGCAAATGCAATATAAATAATGGAACTGCTAACAGGTCTCAGCCTAAGCAATGGCTTGGAGCCCCAGAGAGGACCTGGGGCTCTGACTCACTCTGCAGAGAAGCTGTGCACAGTCCTAGAGCACTGAACTTGGACACATTCTATCACGCAGCTCAAGTCGCCCTGGGGGCACCATATAACTTTATTGTAAGCTCATGCAATAACACAGGCAAATGGAACAACAATGTAAAGTTGGCTTTAATTAAAATGAAGGGTGTTTGCCTCTCCCTCCTTCTCCTCCTCAGCCAAGGCAGCCTGCTGAGCTATATGGAGCACTCAAAGGAATGAGTCCAAAGCAGGAGGCAGCCTCCTAGCCGGATGAGCTTTACCAATGTTGGAGCAGCCCCGTCCACTCCCCAGTCTCTACCACGCTCCACCTTACATGAGCCACACAGCAGAAGACACCAGGAAAGCAGGAGCAGAATCAACAATGCCTTCCTAACAGGCGCCAGGAAAGGGAGAGAAAGGCAAGTGTTGCCAGCTAGTGGGGGTAGGGGAGAGGCTGCTGGCTACAAAATGCTTGTCCATGGAGGGATCCCACCGGTACTGCCTCCTCAGCTGAGAACAGCAGCTTCTGCTGGAGCCTGTCCTCAAAGGACTTCCTGTCTGGTAGGAAATCATGAATGAAAAAGACGTACCCAGAGCTGGGGTGATAGCTCAGTCCACACGGCACTTTCTGCATACACTCAAGGACCTGAATTCAGTCCCCAGAACCCATGGTTTTTAAAAAAAAAAACAAAAACAAAAAAAAACAAACAAAAAAAAAGCCAGTCATGGTGGTGAGCCTGTAATCTCAGTGCTGGGGATCTCTGGGGCTCGCTGGCCAGTCAGCCATGCCTAATCTGCAAATTCCAGACCAAGTGAGAGACATGGTCTCAACAGAATAGCAAGATGAATGGTGCCTGAGGAGCAACACCTGGAATTGTCCTCTGTCATCCACATGTGCAGGCACATATAGACATGTGTACCCTCACACACATGTACCCACATATATAAACACAAACGCAGGTAACCACTAAGAAAATCATGAAAACTCTGTGAACTCAGAGATTTGTCTATAGGATCTGACATCTGAAAAGGGAAATTAGTCATAAGGACTCAGTGACTTGGAAAAGAATCACATGTAAAAGGACCAAAAGAGAGGGCACAGGGCCGGGTGTCTTTGTGCTTCACATCCCCGATACCAGCCGTGATGTGCTGAGTGTCTTATGTGTTTCCCATAAATACCCCATACCAACCTCAATGTGCTGAGTGTCCTATGCACTTCACAAATATATACCCCATACCAACTGTGATGTGCTGAGTGTCTTATGTACTTTACATACTCCATACCAGCCGTGATGTGCTGATTAGGTGTAATGGTGCCAAGTTGCTGTTGCCTAAGAGAGGAAGTCTGGAGTATCAGCTAACTCTTTTGGTGTAAATTCTCCCATAATTGCAGATTTCAAGTTGCCAAGATGATATTAATCAACTCAAGAGATTCCCAAAAAGCTAGATAACAACTGGCTATTCAGGTTGATCCCAGGGCACCACTGGACCTGGTTGTCTGAGGTGCTCTCAGCTGCAAGAGGAATTTTGAGCACCTTTATCTCAGGCCAAGATTTGCATTCAAATGATAGCTCCAAACTAAGATTTGTGCCCAGAGGTCTGAATTCCAACAATAACGATATAATACAAGCACAGCTACTATCTACTGAAGCTCTGTCTTAGGCAAGATTCCCCTTCTGAAGTTTGTTTTGTTTTAATTTTTACAAATCAATGCATTAAAGCCTCACAATCGTTGATATACTACTATTATTCTATTCTGTAGATTAGAAAACAGTCTCAACAAGGGTAAGTTTCTAGCCTCTGATCACACAGCTTACTTTGTGCTCTGGAAGATGCTGCAAACAGCAGTCCTCTGAATACCCTCCCTTTCTGCATTGATCCAGTGTAGAGCAGGTAGAAGCCAGAAAACTCTCCTTCATCCTCAGGACCCTTTGGGAGCCAGGCTAAGACAGCTGATGTAGATACTGTCAATCAGCATACCTACCGGAAACCTGGGTTTAGAAGGAGGGAGGGATAGGGACAGGGGAGGGGACCGTTGTGTCTGGACCTGCAGCAGAAAAATCCGGTTTTCTGAGTGCAGCAGTGGTGGAGGCTTTGGCATCTAGCTCAAATGCTATAGAGACTAGGTGACCAAGCAGTGGTTTTTACTAAATCATCCCCACAGACTGTTCAAGCCATATTCCTGAGGTGCTCCCCAGCACCTATGAGCTGTCCAACAACTTGGAATGAATTTCTACTCTCTTTAATCTACCCCAAAGAGACTCTGTAAGGAACTGCAATAAAACAGGAAATCTAGGGCTCAAGTTTGGGTGCTTGTCTCCAGAACTCAAGCTTCTATGCACACAACGTGACCCAATTTCTCCTCTCCTCTCCACAACTCTTCAGCTAAGCCTTCTGCCACGCTACTGATGAGGAAACGAAACCCACAAGAGATCTAGGCCTGGACTTCTGGCCCAAGCCTGTAATCTCAGCTGTTCAGGAGGCTGAGATAGGAGAGTGGCAAGTTCAAGGACTATCTGGGCTATAGAGTGAGTTCAAGGCCAGACTGGAAAGTTAGTGAGAGCTTGCCTCAAATTAAAAAAATTAAAATGGCACTGGATATATAAGACAGTGATAGAGTGCTTGCCCAGTATACACAAGGCTCTACAGAGAGGGGGAGCTGGGAGGGAGGGGAAGGAGGAAGAGAGAGAGAGAGAGAGAGAGAGAGAGAGAGAGAGAGAGAGAGAGAGTTCGAAACAGCTGCTGTATGGCAGCTAGGTGTCTAGAAAAGGCAGATCCCTATGGTTTAACACAACATAATAGGATTCTGCTCTGTAATTGCCTGACTCCAGAACACTTGTTTCCACTGCCTCTGCTTTCCCACCCTTCGTGGAAATTAGTGGGTATGAGCAGCATATGGATGGTCTAGTTTCGGGGGGTAAGGTGGGAAGGTGTATGCCTCCTGGAGGAACCTGAGAGATTAGGAGGAATAGAGACCGCAGACAGGGGTTTTCCTCTAAGAGGGCATCTTTCCTCAACTCCTCATTGAGCCCCACCCCGAGGTCACCACTGTGGGAAGGCTTGGGTTAGCCCAGGCCTCCCCTCTGCACTGCATCAGAGGAGAGCTAACGCAAGATGCTGAGAACAAGCCAAGCCCCTCAACCAGCTCATGCACAGAAAGAAGGCCCCTGCAGGAGTCAAGTCCAGAGTGGGGGACCTCTGGGACATGTAGTCCTGGGCAAGTGGAGAACAGAAACAGGGCGGTAAAGGCAGCAGGTGTGAAGGCTGAGAGCCTGGTGACTGTGACTGTGTAGAGCGGTGGTTCTCAACCTTCCTAACACTGCGACCCTTTAATACAGTTCCTCATGTTGTGGTGACCCCCTCCAACCATAAAATGACTTTCATTGCTACTTTATAACTAATTTTGCTACTGTTATGAAATGTAATATAAATATCTGTGTTTTCTGATGATCTTAGATGACCCCCATGAAAGGGTCACTTCACACACACACACACACACACACACACACACACACACACACACACACAC
>CABHPR010141008.1:0-10043 GCA_902168415.1 Peromyscus melanophrys | reverse complement strand
CACACACACACACACACACACACACACACACACACACACACACACACCGTGGAGCTGCAACCCACAGGTTGAGAATACTGTTGTAAAAGGAATTATGTACACAGCTTCAGTGGTGCATCCAACATGTGGAGAAGAATAAGGACCAAGTGAAGAGAGGTTGAGAGCCTCCTCATCAGCATCCCCTGCTGTCCACTATGAGTGAGATGACTGCAAGCCACATAGACCTAGACCCTGCTGCTGGGCTGTGAGCTCCATGGGGAAGCCTTGGGTTCAGCAATCCCTTAACTGTAACTCAGTTATGTTTGGTTCCCACAAACTTCTGAGAGTCGTGGGAACATGTTGAAGAGCTTGGGTCTTAGCCTAAAAGCCACTCAAAATAATGATAATGGATATAGTCCATTCTATCTTTTATGTTATTTTACTTTATTTTTTGAGACAGTCTCACTATGCAGACTAGGTTGGCCTCAAACTCACAGAGTCCCGCCTGCCTCTGACTTTCAAATGCTGGGATTAAAGGTGAGCTGTATTTTCTTAGAGATCACCCAGAGCACTCTGGAGAGAAAAAGATTTGAGGAAACAGTGTGGAAGAGACCTACTGGGGTAATTCAAAAGAGTAGTCAATGATGGTGGCCCAGAAAGGACATGGGGCCAAGGGGGAATGGATGTAGGGTGTTCCTAGTTGAATTTAAATTCATTGACTTAGTACAATTGTTATGTGATATAACACACACACACACACACACACACACACACACACACACACACACACCCTTCCTCAGTGTTGTCATCTGGGAGACAGCCAAAAGCTGCTGAAAGTCCGGACTCCTTGGAAGTGGGTGCAGTGTGGTAGAAGTTCACAGTGACTGCTGGCTGGGAGGATGCAGGGAGCCACTGTGGATGCCTTCATGGGAGAGTCTGTGGGTCATCACAGAAGCTATCACAGGGCTTCTGGCCCTTGGGAAATCAGTCTAGAAGAAACAGGAACTACTGGAGTGCACATGGTACCCCCAAGACTAGGGCAAAGGAGGAGCTGCCCTGGGTAGAGAGTGCAGTATGAAACACACAGGGCCCAAGTGAGCACAGAGGCTTGCGTGGCTTCCTGTGCCAGTTGAGGGATCTGGGACTTGCTTCCGGATCCTGGGAAAAATGCTAGAGATGACAGTAGCTTTGGCAGTGTCCCTGGAGATACGGAGTAATTCATCCTGCCTGACCCCAGTGGCCTTGGCTGCTGGCCCCTCCTGGATTCCCGGGGGAGCCAGGCCTGAGTCAGCTCCTCTGGGCCCTGAACCTGTCTGAGCCTTCAGACCCAGGCTTAGGCAGCTAAGCCCCAGCTCCTGCTGACAAATCCCTTCTAATAGAGAGATCAACTTTTCAATACTACCATGGCTGCTCTTGAGACATCCATCCCAGGGCAGCAGACAGCAGGCTGGGCCCAGGTCCTCGAGCTGTAGAGAGCTGGCACCCCAGCACTGGGGACTTTCCTCGAATGACCTCACTGGCTTGTCACCACCCACTCCAGCAGCTGCAGGGACTCCTGGTGCTCCAGTTTAGCAATGCCACTCCCTGGAGTCCCGTGGGGAGACACAGGGCACAAGTGAGGAGTCCCTGTGAGGCTTATGGACCAAATCACATCATGGCTCCTAACAAGTACAGCAGCCTCTGTTCCTACCTCAGGGCCTTTGAATTTATTCCTCCTTTGCTGGAAGTTTCTTCCCTCCAGTATTGACAGGGCTTCTCAAGTTTTTATCAGAAATCCATGCTTTCGGGATGCAGACTCTACTAATCTGCTTGAAATGGCGGGCATAGCCCCGCGGTGCCGACTTTACTTCCCCTGCCCATCTTTATTTTCTCTGTAGTGTAGTCACCATCTCCCACACTGTGTTTTACTTCTCATTTGTAATTGCTCATGTCTCCCATCCCTAACTAAAAAGAAGCTCCATGAAGGCAGAGATCCTGCTTCTGCTGTCTCTGATGACTCCTCAAAGCCTAGAACTGAGTCTGGCACAACCAAGTATTTGTCTATTGAGTGATTGATTGATTGAGGATGGGTGGCTGGACCCGAATCAGAGTCCAGAGCTTGCATTCAAGTTCCCCTACATCCTTAGTCTCCACATCCATAGGACAAGGCATTACAATGCCTGCCCCGATTTGAAAGCCATAATAAAGGATGGAAGCAGGAGCAGATAGGCAAGGCAGTAAGTCAGAGCTAGGGACTGTGGAGCCAGAATGTAGAGGCTGGGGCTCATGGGAAGTTGGCATTGTCAGCTAGGGTAGTCATTGGCCTATGAGGCTAAACCTGGAAGTGTGTGGCTGTGAGTTGCTAGAGGACCCCTTTGACTCATGTTGAGTCCCCAGCTTCTGCCATGAGATGCTTCCTTCCCAGGCAGGCTCAAGTCTTCTGGAAGCCCAGTGTCTCCAGCTTCCAGAGTTATCCTCCAGGAAGAGGCCCCTCAGCTTCTGTGAGGCTGTTCCTAAGAAGCCAAGAGAACTTAGAGAAAATACCCAGATGGTTCCAGGTGCCATGGATGGGAAAGCTTTGCATAACTGCTTGAAACACAGAGAGGAGTGAGTAGCTAAGGAGGCAAGCCTTGTGAGACCTGCCCACTACCCCACTCTCAGCCTGACAAATGCCCTGACCTTTAAAGCCAACTCTAGCATAGTCTGCTCAGGGAATCCCTTATTGATGGCTCCATCCCACTCAGTTCACCATAAAGAGACCCAACCACTTCCTCATTTGAACACCCTTTACCCTACTCAGGCATTCTCTCTTGGAGAACAGGGTGTAAGGTGTTGTTGTTACAACTGTGTATAGTGTGTATATGTGTGTGTGAATGCACATGTGGGTGAGTGAACACAGGCTGTGGAACGAACGCGTGTGGAAGTCAGGGGGTAACTTGGTGGAGCTGGTTCTTTCTTTTCACTTTTACGTGGTTCCAAGGATGGAACTCAGGTTGTCAGGCTTGCACAGCAAGCCCTTCTACCTGTTGAGCCTTGTCACCAGGCCTGGGGGTGGGTTTTTATAAAACACTATTGCATGGGCTGAGCCCTGGGGGATGTACAGTGAAGGAGTCCTGTGAATGGAATGTCACGGTCTCCTGAGCTTACCAGCTCCCACAGTCTTCTTTTGGCCTCTCTGGTCCGAGTCTGTTTCTCCTTCTGTTCTGTAGCTGGTAGAGAATAAGGAGGATATGTACTAAGCATCCTCACTCCAGCCTCATCTGCCTGGCTATGCTCACTCTTCCCTGGGGCCTGCAGACAAGCTTCCATCCAGCCTGGGAGCACGATACCTATGTGAATGCCATTATCAGTTACATATGTTCATTGCTGCTCATTCCTACACCTAGAAACAGTTAGCCTGTAGTGAGGACTTGATTGGTGCTTGTAGAAAAACAGGTAAGAGGGGAGAAAAGAGGGGAATAAAGGGAACATTGGACACCCGGTCAACTCATCTGTGCACACACAGATCTGTCACCCACCCTTCTGAGATCCAGTGCTTCAAGTCACTCCTCCCGTTACTTCAGTGTGGTCCGTGGATCTGCAGCAAAACCTCAGGCAAGTTCCAGACGGGCTGAATCTGAATGTGCAGATCAGCAAGATCCCCAGGTGCTGGACATGCACTTAATATTAAGGAAATACAGTGCCCAGATCTGAAGAAGACACTGCCAGCCTCGCCGACCTCCCAGGAGAGTGAAGAGTGTCAAACGGGTGACTAATGAGAAAATATTTTGAATCCTGGAATATACTGGGCAGATGAGATAAATTGCTATGACTATTCTTATGATTAATAATAGTCCTCACCAAAAAAACCACTTTATAGTTTTGTTTCTAAAACCTCATTAAACTCTGTTCAAATGTGCCATTAAGAGTTACGTTCTAGTCCACTGAGTTTTGTAAACCCCAAGCCTTCAAAACAGATTGGAGCCTGGGCTTGGGGACAGAAACATGGGCCTCGCTTATGATGGTCGCCATGGGCCTGATTGAATGCAAATTTTTTTCCCACAACACCCTGCCAACTGATTGATCCTGGGGAAGCAGGAGATGTCGGGAACTAGTTCCTCAGAGAAAGGAAAAACTAAGTAGAGACAGAGAGTGGAAAAAGACAAGCATGGGTTTCACGCTGGTTTGCGGGGTTGTACTGCATGCCTGTAATCTTCTGCCTTTCAGCCTTTGCCAAACCATGTGGAAGGAAAAGAAGAGAGCAGAAGAGAAGGGAGCAGACGCTGGTGAGGATTACCTCAGCCACAGGCTGGGCCTCAGGCTGCTGCCAACAGCCTTTCAGGAGAGAACCACACGCGCAGCTGTGAGGCGCTTTGGGCTTTTGATGCCCTGACCGCATTGGGCCCATCAGCTCTCATCCCCAAGATAAAGGCAAAGGGTGAGCCGTGGAGACACATCTTGGATGTAAATTTAGGGTGAAGCAGGAGAGGAAGACACATGATTGAATTTGGTAACAATTGATAACCAGTATATGCAAGAAAAGCAGTTAGGTACCCAGTGTCCAAGGCAGGACCTCTGGAAGAGGGTACATCTATGCTGAGACCTGAAGAACCAGCAGCTTTCCTGACACTTCCACTGAGCCAAGTCTGTGTGAGCTCCAGAGATGGGGAAAGGAATTAGACCTGGAAAAGTCTTCAGCCCAGAGCAGAGGAAGCACTGAGTAAGTTCTTTCATGGGGGATGTCAGGGTAGCAGAGAACAGGGCCACAACAGGAGTCAGGGAAGGACCCCTGGGAGGTCTGTACTGAGACCTGAAGGACCAGAAGCTTCATGGATAAGAAGGAGTCACAGGCATTGGAGCCTCTAGAAACTCAAGTTCACTGGTGCTCAGAGGTACTCAGTTAACATGGTGAGGTCCGTCTCTGCATCCATCATTCTGTACAGATCGTAGTTGAACACCTGACCCCCTAGTGTACTGTCCAGGCCCAACCAGGCAGAGCTCAGGGGAGAGAAACCCAGGCACCTCTAGAGCCCTGAGAGCTATCTTCTGCTTGGGTATGCATGTCTAACAAAGACACGTGCCCTGGTTCCTAGGAAGAAAGGTGTGGAAGCACTTACTGAGGTACTGTTTGGGAAAGAAGAGGCATTGCGTGGCTACAGCACATAAGACAGAGAAGGGATTGACTAGGCTGGAGAGGAATATGCTGTGATATGGAGAGACCTTAAAAATGTGTCAAATGAGAAAAAAATCAGAACCAGAAGGTGCAGTAAAGGAAAATGCCAGTTACGTAAATTAAAAACATACGTAAAGAAAACAACACCCTATATTTTTTCAGAACAACGTGCATTTCCAATGACATGCACCAACACAATCTGATAGGGAACAGAGAGGTGGGAGGGGGGTTGGCAGCTGGGGGAGGGGCGCAGAGAATACAATGAACTGAAGCAAGGCCTGGCAGGACAGATGAGGACACTGTTGGCACACAGAGGAGGGAACAGAATACATTTGCTGTACCTACCCAAGTCCATTCAAAAAGAGAAGTCACAGGAACAACCGGCTAGAGGCGAAAATCAAGGGCTGCAGGAAGACCCTAAGGCTGCAGAGTCTTAGGATATAAGCAGTTCTCGGAGAGCAGGAAAATGAAGCAGAGGGCGGAGGTCATGATGCATAGCAAAGCTTGGGCCAGTTAGGGTCTCTGTGCCATTGTGAGGATTTGGAATTTTATCCTATGTCCACTGAGCTCCCCTGGAAATGCTTTTAACCAGAGAGGGCATGCACACATTTGGGTCCTCAGCATTCCTAGAGAACCACAGATATGTGGAATGTTGTGAGCAGATGTGGCCATGGCCTTGCAGCCCCAAAGTCAGAAAGGTCACCTCAGTCTTCATTGCCTGCAAAGATCCTTCACACTCAGAATCTCAGTGGACCCCACAACACCTCTGAAAGAAGTGAGGCTGATGTTACTTTCATGTAGAGGTCACCGAGGCTTGGGGAGTCAAAGAAACTAAAATTCTGGGAAAAACAAAAAACATCCTTCAGCAGCTATGAGACCCAAACACATCTTGTTGGTGAGCTGAGTTCAAATATGTCAAGTGAAATTATGCTAACTCAGTTTAAATTAATTTGCATGGTGCTCAGTTGAATCTGTTCATTCACTGAAAAAAAAATTTTTAGTGCCTACTGTACATCAGGCTGTGCCAAAAGTGAGGGATACAGCTGTGTGAAAGGCAATCCTGACTGCCCAAGGCTAATAGAATAATAGCACAGGGAGACTAGCTTTACATAATTCTCTTGGATCTCACACTGTTCTAGACATACTTGCTTCCCAGTCCTTGAACAAACCAGCTTCATTGCTGCCTCAAGGCCTTGGTACTTGTTTGCTCTTCTGGGAAAACATTTACCCCAGAAAATCAGAGAGATCTCTCCTTGACTTTGTTCAGATGTATGTTCAAACATTATCTGAAGGAGGCTTTCTGTGGCCACCATATTCTTTAACAGCCACCACCCTTTACCCTGATGGATTTAGCCACAGTATACCTATCACTGTCCCATATTAAGTACCTATGAAGTGTACGTTCAAGCAGGGTAGAGACTTCCAGCCCATTACTGTAACACTCTCCGCGCTAGTATTCCTGGCACAGAGTTGAACATGTTTGCATGGTTGATAGCAATGAACTTTAAAAGCCAACCAAACTGAGTTAGAGTTGGGTAGAGTAAGTATGGGGTAGGTCAGAGGGACTGGGGTTATTAGATTAGGGTGGATAGCCAAAGGAAGTGGGGGACGAAGCAGGGCTTCACTGGGCTGGACTGAGGAGAAGCAGGAAGACTTTGTTCAACATGCCAGTTCATAACCACATACTGAGCATCCACTATGGAAATCATAGGTGTTGTATATGCTCTTGGGATACAGGATGACTTAAACAAATAAAGCTGCCCTTGTAGAGCTCATAATCTTCTTTAAATAATTTTTTAAGGATTTACGTATTTTTTAATTATGTGTATATATGTGTGGGCAGGGTGAGTATGTGCTTATATTAAGCACAAGTGTATGTCGAGTCCAGACGAAAACATCCAATCTCCTGAAGCTGGTGTTATAGGCAGTTGTGAACTGCCCAACTTAGGTGCTGGGAACTGAACTCTGGTCTTCTGCAAGATCAGTGCATGCTCTTAATCCCTGATCCATCTCTCTAGGCCCTAGAGTCTGTATTCTAAGGAGAGTTATTGAACAGTTAAGATAAATCCGAGTGAAGAAACTTCAGGTGAGCATCATTGAATCAACTCAGCTGACACCTCATAGGCTAAATTGTTAGGCACAGTTGGAGGCACAGGACTAGGCTCCACCCACACAGCACAGCCAGTCTATGCAAGCTAAGCAACACTGAGCACTCTTCAGTGGAGTTAAACAGCCTGTACCCGCTTGGACTATGTTGACTGGACTCAGGTTGAAATGAGGAGAGAAGGGAATCGAGCTGAAGGCTCTGAAAGTGTTTTGCTCTTCACTGAATGGAGTGAGTATGGGGTAGGTCAGAGGGGCTGAGGTTATGTTAGGACGGATATCCTAGGGAAGGCAAAATGAAGCGGGGCTTCACTGACTGGGCTGAAAAGAAGTTATGCTGAGTTTCTCAGATGGCTCGGCTCAGCTCAGGGCATGGCCCCTTTCCCTAGAGCAGAGATCAGTGGACTTGAGATTAGAGGGACCAGGAGCAGAGCTCTTCTAAACTGTCCTCTGAGTCAAGTCCATCTGTGCTGGGTTAGCCTGCCCATGCTTGCAGGACCTGAAGTAGCACAACCAGCAACAGAGCACAGGCTCAGGCAGCTTAGAGGATGCACCATCCCTCAGTACAGTGTCCTGTCCCCTGCCATGGTCCTTGGATGTCACCCTCCCACTAGGCTGGGGCAACCCATACTTTCTGGCTCCCCAGCATCAGTGATAACTTTCCCAGATAGTCACTTCCAACAAATCCCTTGGAGGTCTCCAAAAACAAGTTTCTTGGCTGTTCCCACTTGGGTCTTCCACCTCCACCACTTTGTGCAGATGTAGCAGGCAATGAATGGTCACACATAGCATCTGCTCTCTCTCCAGTTTCCTGGATGAATTCCCTAATGGAGGTCTGCTTAGAGACCAGCCACATGGGTGTCCTCCGCCTTCTCAGCTATGTACATGGGCACAGTGGGACTTCTGACAGCAGCCCATAGGTGCCCAGCAGCATTGGAGACCTGCCAGAGGAGTCTGGCCTCCTGACTGACCCTAGGACACCAACAGCAGCACATTCAACAAGCCAAAGAACATATCCTATTGCTGCAGCAGTGGAGTTCTGGCCGTGGCTACTCCCATGAGTGGGACTTCCAGGAGAGGAGGCCCCTCCAATGCCCTTCCTCCTGCCATGCACACAAAGGCCAGAGGAGAGCTGAAGGCCAGTTCTCCTGACTGTGATTAACTCCACCTCTTTGTCACTGCCTGTCACCCACACAGGCCTGACCAGATGCCCCCGTTAACATTCAGAACTGGGAATGATTTCCCTGTAGAGGTCACAACTTCATGGAAAACACACACACACACACACACACACACACACACACACACACACACACAAAATTTGTTTTGTTTGTTTGTTTGTTGTTTGCCTTTCAAAGCGGGGTATTCACTCATGCCAAGATGGGGCAGTCTGACACATTTAAAAAATAAAAGTCTTTTTGAAATTAAATAACAGACAATACCCCTCCCCCATGATTGGTATGAAGAAAAGAACCAGAACCAGAAGAAGAGGAAACTAAATACGAAATAAGGAAATTCTGATTGTGCTAAGGTGTGTCCTTTTCAGAAAGGGAAATGGTAGGACTCAAGATGCAAGAAAAGTCTTGATGGGTCTTCAAGACAAGAAAACGTTTCCCTCCCAACTTCTTCTTGCCCCTCCCACTCCACATGAACAAAGAAGAGAAGGCAGGGTGGGAGCATCCTGTCCTCTGGGAGAGACATTCCCACAAATCCAATAAGATGAGGAGGGCATGGCAGGGCTCTTGGGTGGCAGAGCCTTGTCAAGCACTTGTGCTCTCCCTGCCTCAGGACCCTTGAACATACAACTCTCTGCCAAGAGAGCTCCCTTGACTTTCTATACACGTCGTATAACCAGTTCCTACCTATCCTTCGGGGCTCACTTAGGTGTCGCGCTCTCAGGAATGCCTTCCTGACTCTCTCAACCGTCCAGTGAACCTCAGAACACCGTGCACCCTCCATGCCACTTCTCTCATGACACACTGTGCATCTCTCCCATCAGAATGGAAGCTCTGCAAGGATTGTTGCCTGCTCTCCACCATATTCCAGCACCTTGTACATAGAAAATGCTCAATTAATGTGAGTGAACACGTAAATGCAGCCAATATACACACGTGCATCACACAGAGCGTTTACAGATGCCAGAGTTTGGGGAGAGGGCACTCTTCACACCCATAGCCAGTGGTTGGGCTAGATCAAGAATTCAGAACCCCAACTACTGTGGTCTTCAAGCATGGAGTGGGGTAATACCAACAGAGAGGCTGCTGGGGTGAATTAGGTTGTTCCCTACTTCCCTGATGCCCCACTCCACCACCCTGAACATCTATCTCTCTCTTCAAAGTAGCTGCCAAGGACCAGACTTGGAAACTCTCCCCAGTCTTAATCCACTACATCTGCCATCAAAACCTGTCTTGATTATGCAGGGCAGAGACACGGGCTCAGAATGGAGAGGAAGGAGCCTTGTGTGCCTCAGAGGCAACTGTCTGGCAATCAGCCCTGAGCCTTGCACTGCAGTAGGCGGGCAGCCTCTCATCCCTTAGAAACTGTCTTCCTCTCCTCGTGTACTAAGAGGCATCCATCCTGTGTGTGCCAGGTCTCCAAGGGCATCTTACCTTCACAAGAATGTATGAAAGTATATAGTACTCTCCCACTAGACAAATTAAGAAACCAGGGCTCAAAAAGTCACCTCCTTTCCCAGACCCACACAGCAGGAAGAAGCAGGGTAAGATCCACCTGCCTGCAAAGCTACATGCTGTGCTGCTGTGACACCCCACTCTCCATCCCTCATCCCCTAGAGCTAGCTCACATAGTCCGTCTCATGGATGTCTGTGGA
>CABHPR010141007.1:34233-58063 GCA_902168415.1 Peromyscus melanophrys | reverse complement strand
AAAAAAAAAAAAGAAAAGAAAGCACACAGCATAGAAACACACCGACACTCTGCAAATACAGACTCAAGAATTTGCCACTTATTTCTTTGGACAAGCTAGCTCTGATTTGGCTTCCCTTGGTTTCAAACATGGTTGTCCATGTCACCTTAAACATAGGTCAGCTTTCCCACTGGTTAAAGAAAATGATGAAAGCATCAATTTTCCTGGCAACGTGATGCTAGATTCCATTTCTATAGTTGGTGTGAAGGAATAGAAAAAAATTTAAATATTTCTATAATATAAACTTAGCATCAAAGAGTCTCCTATACCTTAGTAAGGCCATGTCAAATGATAGATTTTATTCTCTGGCCTAAATAGTTCTAAATTGTTCTTTGTTTTGAACTAAAATTTTCCAGAACAATGTCACAAATGATGCCACGGCAGATGCAGAGATCCAGGGCCAAGTGCCAGGCTGAGCTCTGGGAATCCAATCAATCAGAGAGAGGAGGGATTCTGCAGGCAAGGGACGTCAAGATCATAATGGGAGGACGTGGCCACACTGGTGGAAGCCCATGAACTGTGGACTGGTGGCTGTGGAGCCCCCATGGCACTGGACTAGGCCCTCTGGATACAGAAGACGGTTGTTTGGCCCGAACTGTTTGGGGGCACCCAGACAAGGGAATCGAGATCTGTCCCTGGTCTATGGGCAGGCTTTCGGGAGCCCAGTGCCTGTGGTGTGATGCCTTGCACAGCCTTGGTGCAGTGGGAAGGGGCTTGGACCTGCCTAGGCTCAGTGTGCTGGGCTCTGCTGACTCCCCATGGGAGACTTTCATTTGGGGGATGTGGGCATGTGGGGTGACTTGGGAGGGAGGCCTGGGGGTGGAAGGAGGGAGGAAGTGGGATCTGTGGGTGGTATGTAGAGTGGGTAGAAAATTTCTTAATAAAGAAAAATGAAAAAAATTCTGGTTTTATATAACTCTCAAAATATGGATTTAGGAAATATGGGTTGCTTTTTCCAATCTTCTTTTGTCACTTATTACAAAATAAACACATTGTTATTGAAAGTTAAAAAATGATGCCATGGACTCAGAACTACATGCTATCTGTGAATATTGCTATGGAAATGAAACATGTACATGCCTTTTCAAAGCACCACTTAAAACAATTCGGGGAGTTTCACCAGTTTAAACTCTGCTCTTACAGGTACTTACAGGTATCATGAGTAAGTTATTCCAAGATAATAAGTAGAACAGTCAAGCCACTTAGTAAAGAATGGTTATAGAGGAATTCAATTGAAGATGATGAATAGTAATTCATAGGTTATGAAGTACATCAAAATTGGGGGTTCATCGCTGCCCCTCAGGATGGTTGAATTTCCAGGCATGGGTAGAGAGAAAAGCTGTGGGAAAAGGGAAGAACTATATGACTATAAAAGGACAGGCCAGTGGAGCATATGAAAGAGCTGTGCTGACCGTGTCCAGGCCCAATAGGCAGAGGGTTGCTGACGAAGTTCACATAGTGTTAGATATAGGCACGCCAATGCATGCATTTGTTGAGGCCCAGTTTGAAGAGAACACATGACACTCTCATTTGATCTCTGGAGTTATAGAAGCAAGAGGCTTTGAAACAGACCCAGTTATCTGCCTGTCACAAGGCTGGGGTAGACATATCACTTCCCAGGGCCTGATTTTCTCATGAGAAGTGCATAAGATGGGCAAGCCACAAGGTTAAGTAACATAACCAACAAGTGGGTCAGCACAGTGCCAGGTACACAGTAGTTAATCATATTAACTGTCTTCCTTTCCGTTTCTGGGCGGTACTTCTTTCTCATCGCCACCGTTTGTACCAGAGGCCAGAGTTTGGGAACTTTATCATCTGGATAATAAACTTCGTAACCCCTGGTTGCATTTTCCCAGCAAGTTATGCAGCACGTAAAAGAGTCACCCGACTGTCACCTCCATTGCCTGTTTGCCGTTCATGCAACTGTTGTGACAGGGCCCTCTCTAAATGTTAGGTGAGTAGACTATGGGTCCCTCCATGCATGATTATGTAAGCTTCCTGGAAAGTGAAAGAACAGGGCATCCAGCCACAGAGCCAGCCTGTCGGTTCCGTTAGGTACAAGAGGCCAGGCTGAGTCAGCGCCTGCTCAGAAGCCCAGAAAGCAGCCTTGCAAAAGGCAGATGAGGTTGCTTCACACAGAAGCAGGGACTAACTGTCCTTTTTCTGCTCTTTCTTTCATCACACCTCCTACTCAGTATAGATTCCCCTTGCAATAGAATCGTGAAGTCTTTCTGAAGAGGTAAACAAGTCTTCTCATTTATTAACGGCCTCTCAGTTTCACCATTGAGAAGTCCGCAGCACCTCAAACCTCTGACTTGTATGCCACCTTGATTAAGGCACAAAATGTTAAAAGCAAATTACTATGAAACAATTTGCACTTAATGTTTCAGTCATATCTGTAAAAAATATGACTTAAATATAGTTTTATTAATAATACATATTTTAATTAAACGGCTGGAGGTGCATCTAGCAGAAAAAAAAATTGAATCTTCCCTGGATTTCACACGGTGGTATGATTCATGGGCAGTAAATATGCAAAGCTTTATGCCCATAAGGCAATCAAACTCCAAAGCTGATATGCATGTTTTTTTGTCTAAAAGAGTGAAATCCAGTGAGGGTCAGAAATAATAGTAATCATAACAGACTGCCAGAATAATCAAATGAATTGGCTCCAGCCAACAGCATCCCCTCCGTGCAACAGAAGCATCCTTTCAACCACAATTAAATCTACTCCAGCATTCATTATTACTTCTGTTATTCTCATACACACACACACACACACACACACACACACACACACACAAAAAAAAAAAAAAAAAACCTGCTTAAGCACATGTACCTATTAAAGAACTTCATAAATATCAAACGATCAAATGCCAGTGACCACCTTTGTGGACACAGAAATACTTTATTGCAAACTGCTCTTTCTGCTGCCGCTGACTCCCATAAGCACTCCCCTACAGTTCCTGGTGTTGACAATTACCTAGCATGTCAGGTAACCGGACCTGCTGTCACAGGCACCAAAGGATCAGAACTTCAGCGATGAAATGCATTTCCTCACAGATTTGGAAGACAGAGGTCTGAGATCAGGGTGTCAAGGAGCTGCTTTCTCCTGCAGCTGGTAGACTGCCACCTTCTCCCAATACCATCATGTGGTCTTCCATGTATATCTATTTCCCAATTTCTGCTACATATACGGCTATCAGTCCTGTTGATTGCGGCCTCATTCTAATGACTGCTTTGTCTTAACTATTCAAGGACATTATCTATGAATACAGGAACATTCTGAGATATGAGGGGATATGATTTCAACAAGGTGCCTTCAGAATGGCACAAGTAATCCTATAACACCTGGCAATTACTTTGAGCTTCAGAAATTTATATTATCTGGCACATGATATTTTACCAAGAAGAACCTGATAAATGTATAAAACAAAACAGAGTGAATTTAAGATTAAATAATCTCTTTGCCATCACCCTTCAGATAAAGTTTGTGTTCAAGTAGCCATGAGCCATCCTACTGACACTGAAAACCTCATGCAGCATTATAATTTTGGTTTGGTCATTCATATTCATTTCTAAGTCTAAGAAATTTTTTAGTTATCTCTTGTGTACCATTGCTACTGGTCATTCATTTCTAAAGATGTAGAATCATTTCCCTACAGCCTAAAAAACATGTCATTTAGCTTCTTTTATAGAGACAAATCTGGAGACAAATCCTCTTACTTTATTTCACTCACACACACACACACACACACACACACACACACACACACACACACACGAGTTTATTTAACTTGAAATTATAAGAGATTCATTTCAGAATTTGAGGTTTTTGGATTAACAGCTCTTCGCTTCCAGTTTGAAAGGGGTGTTCTGTCATGCCCCGTCTTCCATAGATTCAGGTGAGAAATTCATAGTAATTTAGGTCACTATCCATCTGTGTACAAAGCATTATTCTCTACGTGCTTTTAAGACTTTCCACTAAGCCCTGATTTTCGTCAGCCCCATGATTTGTCTAGGTGTGTTTTCCTTTGTGTTCATTCTGCTAATTTATGGCTTAGTGTGGCTTCTGTATATTTTACTTTTCATCAAATTGGCTTTCATTATTATGTCCTTAATGTTTTTGTCTCAATATTCCTCTGGGATTCCATTATCTCTTGTTGCAGCATCAGACTAGAACTTGAATTTCTGTTGGTTTGTGTCAACCTGTTTTTTTCTCTGTTCCTTGGACTCAATAGTTTGTATCAACTGGTTTTTACATTAAGTGATTCTCTTTGCTTTCGCCATACTGCTACTGAGCTGCTCAGTGAAAAGTTTATTACAGATGTTAGATTTTCAATTCTAAAATATCCATTTGTATCTTTTTGATACTTTCTTTTTTCCCTTGAAAAACACAATATCAACTTTTTTATTTTATTAATTTATTCTTTGAAAATTTCAAACATATATATATAATTCTTTCACACTTTCTCTACTGAAACGTTGATTTTCTACCTCATGGGTCAGGGGTACAATAACTTCCTTAAAGTACCTCTAATAGTTTAGTGTCTTAAAGTCTGTCCAATAGTTTAGTATCTGAATCATCTTGATGGTGGCTTTGGTTGATTGTCCTTTCTTGAAAGGACTAGCTGCATTTTCCAGCTGCTTGTCTATGTTTTAAATGTGCTTAATTATAGACCGCATGTTGGACCTGATAAAGGCTGTATTCCATAGATCCGGAGGACTATTACAACTCTCTGAGGAATGTTTATGTCTCTGTTGTAGCAATCAACCTATTTACATACAGATGACAAGTTCTGCTGTCTCTTCTGTTGAGCCGTGATTCCAATCTCAGGCTTGGCCTTGAGGCTGTGCCACACTGGCTGAGTTCTGAATCTCAGAGGAGTTCATGAGACACCTGTATGTTTTCACACACTCTTTTCCAAAATTCCCTTCAAGATTTCCCCAAGACAGAGATGGGATTATTGTAGATCACAACAAACTCTTTCAAATAGTTGCACTCCTGAGGCTCATCCCAGGACAAAGCTATGAGCAGAGAAGCCAAGAATACACTCCACCTGTCCCTCTTGGGGTTGCCCTTAATAACCTGCCTACTTTGCTTCATTTCAATAACAAATCTTTAAGATGCTTTAGTTTCTCATCATCAGGTATTGTTATTAATTTTCTAATTTCTAGTTGCATTCATTGAATAAAATAGTTTTAAGTGAAAGAGTTTATGTCATCATAGTGAAATAAAAATTCTTTGACTTATCTGGAATTCTCCTTGCAGCCCCAACAAGAAAACAAGCTACGTAGACTCTTCCAGTAAAACTAATTTTGCTCAATCTTTGTCATTTAAGGACCTCAGAATCTTATCTGCAAACACGTATGGGTAGGGGGTAGCATGGTCTAGTAGCTGCCAGAAGAATGTGCCCATCCTCTAGTATGTAGGTCAAGATCAGAAGTAGCAACAGTAGAGTTCCTCTGAGTGGCCCAGATGTATTCACTTGAGTTGTGTTATTAGAGGTTGAAATGTATCTCTGCAAAAATAAAATACAATTTCAAGGAAATCCATCCACCAAGTAAATAAAGAACATGGAATTCAAGCACCCCAGGAAATAACTCTTCATTCATGTCTTTAAGGAAGCCACATATAGCCCTACACCAGCTTCAAAACTTGGCATTCATTTCCATCAATCCATTTTTACTTCAAGGAAGTAATTATAATTAATTTGTGCAAGGTCACAAAATGAGTATCAGCAGTGCCTGAAAGTGCACACATTAATTCACCCAGTCAACAGATGTTTTTGAGCACCTACATGTGTTAGGCACAGTTCAATACATCAAACTTGTCTTAAAAGAGAACTGCAAACTAATAGGTTCTAAAACTTGTTACAATCTTTCGAATGAGCAGTAATTCTCTTCCTCTTTTCCACAATTACATTATTTCTGCAATTTGCCTCTTGATTTATTGCTATGTTTTTCTGATTTGATTAATGTGTTATATGTGAGGCTGGAGTGCAATTATAAATACTCTCAAAGAGTAGAAAGTCATCGATTTGATGTAATCATGATAGCTCAGTGCACACATGAAGCTTCATTTAATGGTGCCATGTGTGACAGCTCCTAGTAATTAGAAATAGAGTGATCATGCATCAAAGATGGATGCAATGGCGCTAAGTCATTACTTCTACCAAAACCGGAAGGGCAGATGCTTTCCACCCCTTCCCGCCAGTGACTTTGCCTCCCTTCCCAGTTGCCATAAAGCAATCTGAGCATGCTGTACTTATTCTCCAGACCAGAAGGCCATCACCCCAACTCATGAGATGAGACGACTCTCTCCTCTCTAGGGACTAGGCTTGGTTTTCAAGGTCTGCCAAGTCGGCATGTGCACTACTGAGGAAGGGCAGAAAGACTGGAACAGTAATGAAAACATCAAAAGTTGACAATGTGCGGACTGCAAAGAAGCTTCTAGCCAAGTTGGGTAGTGTGACCTTCATATCCACTTCTGATCTGACACCTTTGTCCTTTCCCACTCTTTCCAAGCTGTCGGCTTTCTACTACAACCTCACCTGTACGTGTGTGTGCGTGTGCGTGTGCGTGTGCGTGTGCGTGTGCGTGTGTGTGTGTGTGTGTGTGTGTGTGTGTGGTGTCAAGCTATGGTGGAAGGAAGGCTGGGGGGAGTGGGAGGAGGGATGAGAGGGGAACCTGTGGTTGGTATGTAAAATGAATAAAAAAACTTCTTAAATATAAAAAAAGTAGTATCTTCGTTCACTCAGCATGCTGGTTTCTGCACATTTTTTTAATGCTCTATACCAGGCTCTGGACTCAGTAACAGAGAAACAAAGATCCCAAAGTTGAAGGAGATTTACCTCTGGGTCGTTCACCTCCTCAGTGATACTCCCTTCATTGTGTGCTTTGTTCTCTTCCCTAAAGCCTGTTCCTCCCGCTGACCTTGGTTTACTGCCAATCCCTGCTCCTGGTCACCTGAATCTACTGTTGTGGCAGATCAATTGCATCCTTACACACCACCCTCCTGTCTTCCCTGCCACCCCTCCTCCTGCCTCAGGAGGTAAACACTGCTGCTGGATCCCAGGAAAGTTTCTCTTTGTCATATTCATCTTTTAAAAACAAAAAGAAAAAAAGAAAAAAAAGCTAAACCCAAGATTTAATTCTTACTCCCTCGGAGCCTAGAGCATAACAAAAGGCTTATCCCACAAAAATTAAAAGCACAGAAGTTACAAAAGCACAAAGTTTGGATTTTCACATTTCCTAGATCAATGAAAGCAAGACACTCTCCCTGTGGAAATTAATGCAAGTTTAATTCTATTTATACTAGCAGTCTGTTTTTCCCAAGGAAGAAAAATAACACTTTAGAAGGGAAGTCTCTTCCTGCCTCCTTTTTGCACTCCATGACTAACAGAAGGCATTAAGTTAAACCTTTCAGTAAAGGGATAGCCTCCCCCATCCACCCCAACTCTGCTGACCAAGGCACAGGAACCAGTGCCAGAGTTTACACCAGGTCTTCTCCATTCACTGCACATCACAGCTGATACTGTACTCATATGACTTTTTACTCATGTATGTTCATCCCATTGTTAACTCCATGGGAACAGAATCTACATCTGTTTTTTTTTCTTTCCTCTCTTTCTTTTTTATTTTCCTTCCTTTTCTTCTTTCCTAACCATCATATCTCCAGTTGTGGTACACTGCGGGAGTTGATTAAATTAGCTAACAGCTTTTTGTATATGAATTAATTAATTTACACCTTTATCTCCATTATTAGATCATGAGGGGTGCATGGAAGGGGAGTAAATCACACGTACTCTTTCCAAACCACATATACATTTTAAAGCCTGGTAGAACACTGGATACACTTGGTGTTCAATTAGTGCTCCATGAATGGTTGTAATCGATCCACTCTTATTCTAGTAATCTTGATATTACTATAATGTTTTTCTTTTGGTAACTTTATTATTCCAACTTAGAGGTTCTTATAAACCTTTTCCCCTTATAGCTACCATCAAGCTACTTTGCATTCACACAAACCTTTCAGTTAAAATGTCTCTACTTTCCATTGAATTCTATTTGTATTTGTACTTTTGAAATTAAAATGTGAACATCTATAGAAAAATCCATTTGAAAAATATCACTTCTGAAAAAGAAATGTTTAGTTTCATTCATGTTCCTGGATGAGGAAACGTAACTGGCAGTTTAGGGTGGCTCAGAAGACCATCTCCATCCTGTGCTTGCTTTCTCACACTCACGTAAGCTGTACTTCCCATGAGTGGCATGGTCAAGCTTCTCAGAGGAGCTGAGGAAAAATTTGGGCAAAGCTCTCTTACTCAAAGCCATGCTTCCACAGAGGAGGAGTGGCACTTGCCTTGCTCATCCCCACGTTTCAGCCCAGTCGACCCACAACACTTAGTTCTTCGGCAAGTGTGCCTTGGATGTAGGTATCTGTTAAACAATCAAGACTTGACCATAACGCAACCTAATTTTGTTTCCTAAAGCCCTTGAAAATACATGCAACAGGTTTTACCCCTGCTCTGGATAAGAATGTGGCCAATCCTATCATTAACTGCCAAGTCTTGAGTAATTCGAAGTCCTATGCTAATGATTTTTAAGTTACCAAACATAATATCTACTTTGCATTCTTGCAGAACTTAAAACTAAAATGCTAAAGGTTGGTCTGTGGGTGTAGCTTAGTGGCAAAGGGTATGTTCACCATGCAAGAGGCCCCGGATTTGATACCCAGCTCAACCCAAAATGAGCTGATGCAATAAATGCAGAGAAATAATTTCACAGATGAGAGAGTATGGAAGAAAATCAAAAGGATGTTAAGCACAAAACTCAGACAATGTTTTTCTGTCAGAGGAAGGGAGAGGCAGAGAGAAAGAGAGACGGAGATGTAGAGAGACAGAAAGAGGCCAAGAGTTTCCAGGAAAAAAGGGGGGTTTCAACATACTGGTACTTAGTTGGGTTGTTAAGTATGGGAATGCTCAAATTCTCCTCTACCTTAGATTACATGTATGCATATATTTACACTTTCAAATTTTATTTAATTTTTTATGAATTTCATAAATGAGTACTGTATTGATATCATTTTAAGACACATTGCATTTCTCAATTTTTTGAAGGCAAGCATAAAAGCCGAACAAGGGAACGGAATGATTGAATGACTCTGATAGATCAAGACAGTATCAGTATGGTTCCCTACCTTTGCCAGCACAGATTCTCGAGGAAGCACAGGGGAGTGTTAAAGTAGAAGAACAGCGGCCATCAGTTGTCCAAGACATAGATAAGTGTGTACAAAGTTCACTGATCTCCGTCCCCGTCATACTAAAAATAAGGTATGCAGTCAGCTAGGCAGCATGGTACACACCTGCCATCCCAGCACAGGGTGGGTGGAAGCAGGCAGATCAAGAAGTGAAGATCATCTTCGACTATATATAGAAGGTGGGGCCAGCCTGGGCTACATGAAATCCTCTCTCTCAAAAAAAAAAAAAAAAAAAAAAAAAAAACCAAAGACAAAGAAACTATGCAAATTTATCACCAGAATTCTCTGTGAACACACCTAATGGAGAGGACAAAAGAAAGCTGTTTTCTTACTGTAAGACAAATAGACTGTTGATTGCCCTCAGTACACCTGGATGACAGACGCAAAGCAAAAACCTTATCCGGCCTCATTCAAATACATCCACTTCATGCTACTTGAGCGTGAACAAGTGTTTCTGTCTTCCTATGACTCTGTTCCCTGGGTTAGGAAATGAGATCAATGCTCAAATTGCAGGCAGGTGTAAGAAGTTTAAGTGGCACAAAATATTTGGTAGAAAGTGCCAAAACACATGCAAGACACAGAGAACCCCAGCACCATTATCTTTATCAGTTACATGAGTATCTTTACTGACCAGCCTGGGAAGACAGAAAGGAAGAGGGACATTGGTTTATTAAGTAACTTTCATGGACACGCCATAACTTGAAGACCTACTCACAGCAGCCTTGTAGTTCCGTAAATTTAGAAAGCCTCTAATACATGAATCTATACATGCAGAATTACTAACTACTAGCGCAGACTCTATAAAAATCCCATTCTATTTATATGCTCATACCCTGAGTACCTGAACTAATAAAATTGCATTAATGGCTATTTACATAAATTCACAATTCTAAATTAGACCTTTAATTTCTGTAATAAAAAAGAAAGTGGCTCACGCAATTTCCCATTTTTATTTTCCTACATGGAATACAGTAGCTCTAACATAATGTACGACTTTGTGAATATTTCCAGGGCTGCTAATATTTTATCTAATATTATATTTTGTGTTTTTTGATCTCTGACCCCCGTTTATACTCCCAGAACCCTCATGAGCAATGTTCAGTATGATAACCCTTGGTGGAAGAAGTGGGCTAAAATTGAAGTTAAATCATCCATGGCTCGAATCTCTCAAGGAGGCCTCTCAGGGTCAGTAGCGATTTTTACCATGTATATTTCTCTACTTTAAGAATGTTTCTTAAATATTTGATTCATCAGGACTGAAATATAAGCCCTCTTTTCGAATAGATCACTGGCAAACACTATAGAGTGTGACTGTGACCCTGAGTTCTTCTTGTCTTCTTTTTTTTTTATTTCACATTGTTCATTATATCAATATATATTCCTAAATCCTCTGGGGAGCAACAAACTGAAGCAAGAAGAGCACAGGAGAAAATTATGAGACAATACAGCTTTTAAAAGATGGCAAACGTAATTTATCGACAGAAGAAGAAATAGAAAAACATTATTTTTAAAATTAAATTGAATTGGTGCCTTAATATTTACAAAAGGTGATGAGTGTTTGAAACCAAAAAATGGATATACTTTCCTCAAGGGAAGAAAAAGAATTATTAGAGAGAATTAGGATCAGGTAAGGACCAGATTACGAGGAAGCATAACACATTAGGCGCAAACACAGAGGGTTATGATATAAATTGTAAATGGGCAAGAAAGGATTTAAACGTCAATGGAAGCCAGTAGGGGAAGACATTGGTGAGACATGCTTCACACCTCAGCGGGGGCGGCCATAAGACCACAGGGCAAGCATGAACCAGAAGAAAGAGAAACTGGATCACTACCAATAACACAGCTTTTTGACTCCAACTCAAACCCAATCATTGCGCAACTCGAATACTGTGCATTTCCCTGACCAGAGGAATAAGGGCCTCTGCAACCAATTCACAGCCAGAGTCAATGGTCTAGGGTCTCCATCCTTTCTCCCGTTCCTCCTACACCGGCAAGAGTCATTTCCTTTCCGTGTTTGCACTGCTTCCCACAGCCCAAATCTGTAGTTTCTAGGTTTAAAATCTTTGCTGCTTCTCCATGGCCTGTGGGTGCTAGAAGCAGATTCCTGGGGTCACGGGTCTCCAGGACTTGACCATGACTTCCTTTCTACCCTCCTTTGCTTTCACTTCTGCGGTAGCTGTTGGCTCTCCAGCTAGATTAAAGCACAACCCCCAAATGTACAAGGGCTTCTCTTTTTCTGCTTTTCCCTCCTCCCTGGAATGTTCTTTCCACCTTTGACCCCCTGAGAGACCCCTCACCTTTTACCCTCCAGAATATTCTTGAAGGCAGAGCTTTGTTTTCGCTCCTTTGTATGCCCTTAGTGGCAACCAGGGTGCCTGGCACCCAGGTCAGTAAACCTACCGCAAGTAAATGACCACACAGAATCTTCCAAGATTCTGTTTGTTTCGATGCCACCTCCATCACTTGATTCTGTTTCCCTTCTTCTCTAGGAATGAGATGGATATACCTTTGACGTCCTATCACAGGCATTTCAGAACCAAGACGGTGCCAATGAGTGAGGAATTAAAGGGTTTGTGAGGTGCAGGAGGGGAGGCTCAACCTTGATGCTGGCCTGGCTTCGTCTTCCAAGCGTCTCCTCTGCTTCTTCCTCCGTGCGTTTCTGAAGACATTGTCCCTGTTCTACCATTGACTGATGGTCACTGAGTGCCCTCGTTTGTGGCCTGTTTGCATCCCTTCAGCTAGAGCAGTGTTACAGTATCCTCCCCACAGTTTTGGTATTGCAGTGGCCCTGGAGATAGGAGCCATAGGTAACTGGTAGCATTAAAAGGTTAAGAATTTGTTCTTAATCAAATAGTAAGACAGTAATGGCACTACAAATAGAACCACATTTTTTATATTCTCATTTCCTCCCATGGAAATGAGCATACTTTTCATTTGCTAATGAACTACAGGAAGGTCATAGCTGTAGTCTTATTGAAATAGACACCCATCAGGTAATGTGCTACAGAGGTGTTTATATGTGGAGTAATTATTCAATCAATCAACTGGCTATTAAATTAGTACCTACTCTGCACAGGGCATTTTACTAAATTATGCAGAAGATATAAAGAAATGTAGGGCATCTTCCTTCAGTTCCAGATCCCAAAATATATAAACATATTCCCTGAACAAAATTTTCATAATCTGAAACCCAAAAGATACTAAAATGGAATTAACCACTAAAATATGAGTACTTTCTACCAGGTGTGATATATCTATATATTCAATGGGTCAGCCTTACAAAAGAATTTACAGGGTAAAGTGAAATCATAAAAGACAGATCTGAGATCTTCAATCTCTAGCCTGTGCTCGAAAATGTAGTTTAGTTGGTAGAGTACTTGCCTCGTGTGATGCCCTGAGTTCAGAGCCCAGCACCATACAAATCAGGTGTGGGAATGCTCACCTAAAATAACACCACCCAGAAGGAGAATACAAAAAGTCAAAAGTTCAAGGCCATCCTCAGCTACTGGTGAGTTCAAAGCTAACCTGCGCTGCATGAGACTCTGTCTCGAAAGGAGAGAGAGAGTAGATTGATAGAAAGAAAGCACCAGAAAGCAAATCTTGAGCCCAGACTTCCTCACTCACTCTCACATTTATTCATCATTCACTTGAAATGTAATGGTGAAAGAACAGCATGAACTGGGAACTCAAAGCTGCAGAGTAAAGAAAGAGGAAGAAAGGCTGAGTTGACTTAGGTGGCCTCCATTGTAAGTCTTCATGACTTTCACAAAATTCACACATTCATGAAATCACAAGGGAAGGAAAAACAATATTAAATGATAGGACATCAAGTTAACCAAGATGCCAGGCTGCAGTACAGACACACAGAGAGAAAGGATCGTGAGTAAATAAGGGTTAGGGCTAGAAGGACTCAAAGGGAGATCACAAATGGCTAAGGTACATTTATGGCCAGGATATCTGTGTTACTGTTTTAGCCTGTTTGGGCTACAATAACAAAACTCTATA
This sequence comes from Peromyscus melanophrys, assembly GCA_902168415.1. NCBI lineage: Eukaryota > Metazoa > Chordata > Mammalia > Rodentia > Cricetidae > Peromyscus > Peromyscus melanophrys. Next base: position 44,754 of record CABHPR010141007.1, on the reverse strand, counting down.
GAGAGGGTGACTTATAAATTGACAGAAATTTCTTTCTCACAGCTCAGGAGGCTGGAAGTCAAAGATCAAGTAGCTCCCAGACTTGGAGTCTGATGAGGTCCACTTTTTGACCTCACGCTTGATGGTTTCAGTATCCTCATCTAGAAGAAGATAAGCATCTCTCAGGTCTCTTATCAACCAGCTATAACAATTTATCCTGGTGATATAATTCCTTCCCCCAAACTCAACTCATGATAGCACCACCTTCAGGGTTAAAATTCCAGTGCATGATTTTTGTAGGGAAAAAAGCCTTCCAACCACAGTTATATATCCAGTATTCAGCAAATGCCTATTATATGCCAGACACTGTGCATGGATCTAGGAACACAAGGACAAAGCACCAATTAGAAACAGGGAATGGAGCAAGTGATTACCCTACACAGTGGTGTTGGCATGTAGACTGTGTGTTGCACACATGAACATAAAAGAAATAGATAGAGCAGATGATATCTAAAGAGAACAAAGTGAGAGACCCTGGATTGAAACCCTAACCTGACACATGGGCTTTGCAGCCTCGGGAAGTTTATTTCAAATCTCTCAGCCTCCAGTTTTTCACGTACGTGAAGGGATAGGTTAGAATTCCCATGTCAGGGCTGTCACAATGATGCAATGTGTTGATGGAGCTGAAAACTTAGCTGAGTGGCTGCTACTAGCTAAGTATACAGTAACTGTTGCCATAACCATTGTTCTTATGATAGTACTGCTTCTATTACTTCTGCAAAGCCAGGGCTTGTTAGATTATCCAAACAAGAAAAAGTATTTCGTTATACAAAGTCACAGAATCAAGGAAGACCATGATGTATTTGTAGAAGAAAATTGGCATGGCTGGAAAACAAAGAGTTGAGAACAACAACAACAAAAATTATTCTCAGCAAGTTTGGACAATCTGTTTGACATTTTCATGAAGGTGCTCATTACTAAAGAAAGGGCTTTCATAGTTTCAAAATCAGAGGCATGCTCATGAAGATAAAGTACATGGACTATCTTAGGAATGCTTTAGACCTTCACCATTCAGGGTAAGGGAAGAGGGGAGAGGAGTCAAGGAAACCTGTTTTCTGGATTAAGCAGACATTAAAGCATTGTTCCTTGATGTAGGAAACAGTGGAGGAAGAACATCTCAGATTAATCAAATGCCATTAGAAATCCATTCTATACAGCATAGATTTGCACAAAAGGAGGAAAGGGGAAAGGGGAGGGGTGGAGGGGAGGGGGCGAAGAGGAAGTACATAGTAGAAGAAAATGCAAGTTTATATGGGAAATGAGTGATCATATACTTAGCATTTCCATTCAAGGGAAAGAAAGACTTCTTTTGGTGCTAATGTTAATTTGGAAAAGAAAACAACTTACAGTCAGATTTATGTCACATACAAAATTGATTGTATGTGAATTTAAAATGCAAATACAAAAAAATGTAAAAGTAAAAGAAAACTTATGAAATTGTTTGGATGGTCTTGAAATGATAAGAAACTGTTTAACCAAGTCAGAAGCTCGATTGCCTTGGGATGGGGACTTTGGCTGTTCTAGAATTCTGTTAGCAGATGGTATCATAAGCAGAGCCAGCATATATGCTAGAGGAGAACATTTACCACTCTGTTAAAAGTGGTAAATGTGTAAAAAAGTGTAAAAAGATATCTGTATTTGTTATTCGAGATGCACAAACTATCTTAACAGCTCACCCTGCCTTTCAATAGCTTACCACATTCCGAGTCCTATCTACCTTCACACAGTAAAGCTCAGAAAACTCATCTCCCAGAACCCCTTGCAAAATCATCTAAGTTCTTCCTTGCTGTAACTATATTTTACAGACTCAAGATGGCATGCTGATAAGCAGGATTGAGCCTGTATCTATGAGTTTTTTCTATCATAAGCTTTCTGATATCTCTGGGTGACAAACAAGTTTTCTGAGTAGAAAACTGTGAGATCTCAGGCGATTCAGGAGTGGAAGATTTGGAGAGAGTTGCTGAGCCTTGCTGTATTCAGCCAATCGCCTGATGCTACAGTGCCCAGAACCTGAGGGAGCAGAGCTGCATCCATGGGTTGGTCAGGAAGGCATAGCACAGTGCAGCTGAACTGTGTGTATTCTCCTCTTCAGTGCCACTTTGTGTTTCGTGTATGTGTCCTCTGACATTTCTTTCTTCAGACCCCTCATCCATTGAGTCTTCTGGTCCTCAATATCTTTTGATAGATTCCTGGCTGTGCAACCAGCCAGTACCTGTTGTTACTGCCCTTAGTGTAGGAAGAGTCTCTACAAATTGATATTTAAAGAAAAATGTCTAAGAGCCAGCTCAAAAGAAAATTAGGCAAGGAATATGCACAGGCATATTGTTAAAAGTAATTAACTTATAACCATATGAAAGGATGTATGTCTTCATAATGTAAGGAAGTTCAAATTTAAACAATGAATTAGACACACTCTTTGTACTCATTGTATTGGAAAAAGTTATAAAATCGAATTCATAACTGATCAAAGTGTTATGGAGAAAAAAATGTCAGTGGAGTATTTAGCCACAAATTGAACACTTATTTCATACACACAACACCCAAGACGCAGGGACTATCAAGGAACAGGAAGACAGAAAGATTGTAGGAGTCAGAAGAGGAAGTGTACCAGAGAGAACCATTGTCTTTTAGATGTAAAATAACAGATACACTCATGAACACACAGCAGCTGTGGCTGGCTACAAGAGACCAGTAATATTCCATCATGGAGTCAGAAGGGGCTCATGAGCTTCTGCCCCTATCTGAAGAGACATTGACCCTCAGTGGCTTCTGGGGAAAGGATAATCAGGTTTTTTTAGGTTGTGGCCCCTTGGTAGGTCAACCACACCCCGGTGTATGGTTCCACACCCATGGCACCCATACCTGAGCGGCACAAATTTGACTTAGTGGATTGTTGGGAGGATATGCAGGTAGGAGCCAGTGAGGTGGTGGGGTTCTGGAGTTAGGAGGAGGAGTGAATGTGATCAAAATGCATTGTAGGAAGCTCTCAAAGAGTTAATAAAATATTAGGTTTGAAGAAAATATCATTAACATCTTGCAAAAGCACCAGGAAAAAAAAAGCAGCTTTGTATGGTAATTGTCAATGTCTCTACAGCCTTAAAGCAATCTGAAAATAGCTATAAAGACAAAATACAGCTACCCCTAAACTAGGACCCAGCAACTCCACTCTTCAGAAACAAAGACTCTAGCACAGAGGGTATATGGAAAATGATGTTTATTGTAGTATTATTTGTACTCTCCAAAAAACAACCAAATTGTCCACCCATTAAAAAAGCAGTTGATTAAATTTTATTTCATTCATTATACAATATTATTTTGCATACGTGATCAAATTTTTATAATATTTATACCACAACCTATTAACATGTTTGAATACATGTTAGAATGCATAAAATTCAATGATGCTCTCTATGCACTGGGAAAATTGTGAGTGGGAATGAAGCCAAATGCGGAGGTGTCGAAAGTGAGAACAATGTGACTAGCTAGCATGAGGAGAAGCGGGAGAAAATGAGGAAAGAATTCACCGCTGTGAAGTGGAATTTGTCTTGTGTGATATTACCTGATGATGTAAGAACATTGAGGAAACAGGAAGATGACAACATGATGTAGAAGCACAACACACAGCCACGGGGTATTCCAAGCATCTGTGTTTGTGGTTTCTCATATCATCATGTAGCTTCATAAATAAAATTCTGGGAGAAAAAGCAAGTTACAGAATAATTTGGACCCCATGGTTTGCTTTTGTTTTCTTTTGTTTGGGGAAAAACACATAATCTTTCTTCTCTATAGTTACCTCAGAAAAATCTTGATTGGCATTTGTAACGGGGACTTTATAGCTTTTGCTTTCTGTTTGCATTGTTACGTGTTCCACAAAAATCAAGTGCTACATCTATGTTTTTTTTTATTGTTGAAAATCATAGGTTTAAAAATAGAAACAAAGCTTACAGCTACTCAGTTCTTGACTAACACTGTCACACTCCATGTAAGCGAGGATTTCAAAAATATTGTACATATATATTAGAAAATTAAAAATATTATAAAGCAGAAAGCAAATGTTTTAAACTGTGATTTATATACCTTATATTACCTTTCTGTACTTTAAATTTTGAGTTTTTTTAATTAAAAAAAAAAAATTGGGCCGCACCCCTTAATGAAGAGATATGGTCAGTTAATGAGTGCTGAAAGAGGAATAATCAGTCGTCCCCACAGATGAGCCCCCTAATTGATTACCCAATGCCAAGTGGTCACCCCCAAAACATAGACATATGAGTAACACTAAACAGACTCAGCATGTTGTATTGATGTATTTGTTTGAGTAAATTTGAGAAGGAATGGAGGGAGGCACGAGAGGAGTTGGAGGAAGAAGGGCAAAGAGGAAGCTGATATGAATATAGCTTATTATATTAATGTATAACATACATTAATTTTTTAATTTAATCTGCATCGTGTATATTCATTGTGTGTGATACTGTGCTACATAAGAACATTTTATCAGCATACACACTGAGCATCTTCCCCTCGACTCTCTTATCTTCCACTTTCTCACCTCTCCCCACTCCCATTAGTCTCCCATGTTCCTGTAGACAATTTCTTTTGTACATTCATGTTACATATTTTTATTTATCCATGTGCTTATGTATTTGTTTTGTTTGAGTCGAGATCTCACTATGTAGTCTTGAATGGCCTGGAACTCACTATATTAATCAGGTTGACCTCAAACTCAGAGACCTGCCCAAGTGCTGGGATCAAAGGCATACATGTCCCCTTTCATGTCACATATTTTTTTAAGATGAGCAAAATGAAAAAGAAAGAAGAAGGAAGAGATGTGTGAGAAGGGTTGTGAAGTGAGGGATTCCAATTAGATGAGAAGGCCTCCCTTTAGCTTGTCATTGTCTACATGGCTTCCTCACACCATGACAGACAAGGAGTGCTCTCATGTGTTCCTGTAACACACTCTGTTTCTAAGTAGGGCATTCTATAACAGAGACCCCTTCATGTCATGCAATTTTCATGCTATTACCCCCATACCTTCTGTACCAAGTGCAGCACCTGTCCAAAATGAAACATTTTTGGAGAATGGGTAAAGTATTCAGGTTCTAGGGGCACACGGCAGCAACCAATGATCTTTCATCATTTTTTCTCCTAGGCAGTTGTCTTCCTCAGCATGTGTGCGCCCCTCAAAACTCATATGCTGAAGCCCAGTTGCCAAGGCAGTGGACAGTAAGGGATGGGAAACTGAGACAGAATGATCATATGGCTCCTCCCTGGGAGTGGGATTGTCCTCCTTGTAAGGAAGGAAAGAGCCCCCGGGAGCTCACATAGCTTTCCACATGTGAGCGAGCACGCCTGGGAAATCACTACTGGTGTGGTCTCTCTCACCACACCATAAAGCTACCAGCTCCCTGACCTTGGTCTTCCCGGCCTCTAGAACTGTAAGACAAACTTCCTGTTTACGAATTAATCAGTCTAAGGTACCTTTTATAGAAACCTGAGCAGAATGACTAAGGCTTTTCATATTTACAAAATGATTCATATTGTGAAAAACACAATTGCTTTATTGTTCAAAACTAGGTCCCTTTTGCTATCATCTGAATGAAAACACTATGCTTATTTGTTGAAAATCAAGTGAGAGATCAGTGAAATGGCTCTGCAAGTAAGGCACTTGCTACCAAGCTTGAGAGCCTGTTCGGTTCCTGGAACCCACGTGGTGGAAGAAAAGGACAGATTCTGATCTCCACTCACAGGGTACAGTGCACGCATAGATTCACACTTTGTCATAAACAAATTCATAATTTTTTTTTAAATCAAGAAGGAAATCAAATGATGCAAGGCTAACTGCAGCATCTGGGTAAGAATAGAAAACTGGAAATTTTTCATTTGTAACATGTTCAGTGAAAGGATGCAATGTGTGTGTAAAATGGGTGAAGCAACATGGAAGGGGCTTGAGAAGTTTACTCTAAGGGCCAAAGAGATGGCGCCATGGATTGAGGAGCTTGCCGTGGAAGCCTGGTAACTGAAGTTCTATCCCTGGGACCCATGCATGGTAAGAAAACTGAGCCTGAAAAGCTGTCTTTTGAGTTCTACACACATGCATCCACATGTAACAATAACTATAAATGACATTTTAATTATAAAGAAAGTTCAATCCAAGTCTATAGGGTAGCCATTCATGTGTGTAGTTGGGGTTGAACAACACACAAAGTGGGCAGACTTCGAGGTCTCTTCACTTGAATTGGCAGTGTTAATATACCTTAAATAACAATGAGATCCTGAGAATGGGATTGAGAAGTTGGAGGCTACTGATAACCACTTGCAAATGAAAAATTAATTTTCTCCAAGGGAGTCTCACTGAGGATATGAACTATTCTTGAGGGCAGGTCCCATGCCCAGGAGTAGATGGCCAAAACACAGTGAACTCAATGGCAGTTTTGGAGTCTTTTAGTCTCATAATGATTTGTCAGGGCTTTTCACGCTGTTGGTTTTAATAAGCGGCACTGTTACTGGGTGGGAAAGGTCTCGAGGCATGACAAAACCCAGTACCAGAGCTTTATTAGGTGGAGGGAGGGGACAGAAGTGCGGGGCCAGGCCTGTTGGAAAGAGGAGGAGGGAAAGATGGGGGAGGAGGAGAGAGCAGAAGAGGAAGAGGAAGGGTCTGTGTCCTGCTTCTTATGGATTCCCCTGCACATGTACATATGGGCTTACGCAGCTACGCCATGCATGCGCAGATTGCATAATCACGCTGTGTGCAAATTATGTGATCATACAGCGCCAGGAATTATATAGGACGTAAAGGCCCCTTACTTGGCTACTGAAATGAGCATGTGTGGCCATGTAGCTGGAGGAGTGGCCAGGAATTCCAACACACAACCCACCCCTAATCCCCAACCCCCATTCCCCCACCCCGCCGCCACTTTAAAGGTCCTTTGCATATATATTATGTGTTTTTATGGGATTTCTCTGTGTGTGAACATGTATATCTCTGCATCTGTATGTCTTTCCTGGGCTTTTTCTTTGGTTCTTTTTCTTCTGTTTGCTTGTTTGTTTTGTCTAATTCTGGTTTGTTTGTTTTTATATTATGTTATTATTATTTTAAATGCCAGTTTGTATTCTAATGAGAAAGAGAAAGAAAGGGTGTGGATTTGGGTAAGTGGGAAGTGGATAGGATCTGGGAAGAGTTAGGGGAGGGGAAGCTCTAATCTGAACACATTGTATAAATGAATAAATCGATTTTCAATTAAAAAAGAAAAGAAGTTGGAGCCGGGCGTTGGTGGCGCACGCCTTTAATCCCAGCACTCGGGAGGCGGAGGCAGGCGGATCTCTGTGAGTTCGAGGCCAGCCTGGGCTACCAAGTGAGCTCCAGGAAAGGCGCAAAGCTACACAGAGAAACCCTGTCTCAAAAAACCAAAAAAAAAAAAAAAAGAAAAGAAGTTGGAAGCTTTCAAAAGCTAAAGGATTTACATTGTACATAGAACAATGTTTTCCAAAAATGGTTCCAAAGAGTTCTACACTGAAATATGATCATTCCCTTCCTGAAAAAAAAATTATTTTTGCACTGAAATGAGCTACCAATAAATAAAATAAATTAAAATATATCTGCCTTGTGATTGCTAATAAAGTAATGACAATAATGAGCAATAAAATGGTCCGTCATCCTAAAAAAACCAACGTGATGAAGATTTTAAGATGAAGATAGCAAATGACTTGTAAGTCTTAGGACCAATGTTACCTGAGTCTTAGCTGCCCATGAAGCTCATTTCTCACTACTGAAGGAAGATCACAGGGCTGCTGCTTAATGAGAGTGTGGATAGGTGTGAGGATGGGGGTGAGGGAACACATCCTAGCTGCTCTGTCATCTGTGAGGAAACAGAACATCCCACCACAGAGGGAAGGGGAAGTAAGATAAAAGTCAGCCCATTATTTAAAACTGGATCACACGATCTTTATCGCACGGACTGTGTGCTAGTGGCTGTCAGTACCACTCCCACCACACTCCTTGCCCAAACTGGGTTAAAAACAAGCGTGTGTGTTACAAAACTTCAATGCTGCATTGTCTTTACTTCATCTAATAGAAACTGAGTTCTGTTGCAGATTGTCTACCACTGTAATTAAACACAAAGCCTAAATAACATAATAAAAATGATCACGATAAGGGAGTAAAGGGGATGTTGATTTTCTATATCCCGAAATAGGACCCATGACCTTAATGCCTTTTCCCCATCAAAGTGCATGATGCTTAAAGTCAAAGTGAGATGCTGCCATAGCTATCGCCTTCCAATGCTTTGGTAAGGTTTTATGGGTACCATCTATTTATCTTGGAATGATGCCATTATTGCAGTATTGCAGAAAAATTTCACTTTATTCCTGTGTCACACACACAAACAGAAACAAAACTTATTTCTCTCTTTTTTCAGAATTTGGTAACATAATGTCACTAAATCAAAGCAGACAGCAGTTGTCCTCTGTCTCAAGTCACCCCTCTTCCATGCAAAGTCAGGTCATGTGACATTCCCCACTCATTTATGTTTTCTCTAATGAAAGGATGCCTCTTTGTGCTGCAATAGATAGTTTAGATTTTTTAATATTGTTAGTGTTGAGAGATAAACACTTTGGTACATATTGGAGAGTAATAAATTGTGTTGAACATTGATAAACTAACGCAATTACCAGCAAGGTCAGAGAGTCAGCTAATTTAGAAATATCAGTCCTAGGATTTTGAGTTGTCCCCTGGAGAACTGCAGCCACTTTATTACAGCAGGAGGGTGAGGAGAAAATGGTACATTAGGATTGATCTTTTGATCTAATTGTGGGACTCTGCCATTCCTTGTTTGACCAAAAATGCTTACCAAGCAAGAGGAAGCATAGCACAACTAATTGAGGACCATCCCTTACACACCAGACACAGTAAAGGAATTCTGGGAAATAGCAGACAAACAGCACTTGAGGTTATTGGGAAGAGGTTGTTGCCATTTCAATGCTCCATTCGTATTTCTTTAGCAACATGTCTTTGACACCAGAGTCATAAATAAAATTTAACATCTTCAATCCGTTTAAGGAGAATTTCTCATTCTCCTGTTTATGGTCTGAGCTGCTGAAATTCTGAGAAAATCTAAATGAAGTAATCTGTACCCCCTTTTTTAATAGAGACATAAAGTTGCTTTAGGATTACCTGAGCATCTAATCGATTTTCAGACCCAGGAAACATCTCATCTCGTTGTTCCCATACATTCATCAACACTGATTTCTTTGCTAATCAGTGATACAAGAACTGCGCACAACTTCTATCTAAACCTGCTCACTTAGGCTCTTCAAATTCATTCCAGAAGTCTGAGGCTAATTATCTGCTCACATTATTGTTGTTCTAATATAACTTAGTTTATCTCTCACCCAATATCCATCAGGTCCTGGTTTCTAGGACTAGGCTAATTTGAATGACTGTGTTAAAGTCAAACGGGGTAATACCCTGAATCCAGGGCTGAAACAAAGTTCAATCGAAATGAGATTCATGTCTGGCTGCCAGGCACATCACAGGCACCATCAAACTGGGTTACTTGGGAGAGGCTTTTGGAACTCAGCCTCTTCGAATATATAATCCCGTCTGACACGGAGTTTCACCGGAAGCAGCACTGCTGAAAACAACAGCAGCCTGTGGAGACCTGAGACTGGCAGGTTGGAAGGACATCAGAACCTCAGACTCTAATCAGGGATGGTAACACAATGCCTTAAAATTCTCTCCTAATATCAGCCTGCCTGCAGAGAGGCAAATCACATGTAAGTAGTAAACCTAGAATAAAGGCGGATTATCTGAAAATGGTCCCCTCAGGTATTGTATCTCCAAAAGCGAAAACACTTCCATAGACGGATTTTTGTTCAATCGCCTAAAAGACAATCAGGAAATAGAAGTAAAATAGTGATATTGTTTGCTGTAGTTCTCATTTTAAATCGAGTCAATTCTCCCATAGGCAAGGGCATTGACAGAAAAGGAAGCATTCTTGAGGAACGGAGGGCGGGGAAGGCATAAGTGTGGAGTGATTTTAGACAGTACTTCAGGGTCTTTGCCAAGAACCCACTCAGCACTACACTCTTCAGACTCACAAATGATCAGCCTCCAGAATGCGCGCGCGCGCGCACACACACACACACACACACACACACACACACACACACACACACACACCAGCTGCCTTAAGTATCCCTCGCTCTTGCTTGCTATTAACTATGGTGCAGAGTACTTAAAGCTCGCTGAAGAATGTTGATATTTTAGGAACAGGATCTGAGACCAGAACACTCACAGTTCTGCCGCTTAGTGCAGACTGACCTAACGCATGTAGCTAACAACTGATACCGAATAGACGCGGAGGCCCAGCTGTCTGCCCTTTGTCTACAGACTGAATTCTTAGGACAGGGCTGGGCTGATCCCTCTGTGATGCAGTCAGCTCCAGGGGTTTAGCCACTTACACTGCACTATTGAAAGGATGATGAACC
>CABHPR010141007.1:0-26623 GCA_902168415.1 Peromyscus melanophrys | reverse complement strand
ACACACACACACACACACACACACACACACACACACACACACACTCAAAGGTAGACCTAACTCACCTAGATGAATCTAAATTCAGACAATGAAGATTAGCCATCACAAATAATAATGAGGATCTGCAGTCGTTTTCAATAAAGGCTATTGAGACCCACTTAATAAAGTGGAAAATGAGAAACTCAAAATTATATGTAGCAGACAAATTATACTAACTGTGAAGAATATGATGCTATTACAGATAATCAACAAATTTGGGTTGAGTCTCTGTTAAACGATGATATGAGACGTTTCATTTAAATTATCTCTAAGAGGAAACAATCTTCTCAGGGTTACAATATATTCCTGGATAATAAATCTTGAAATGATGCTCACAGCAGAATGTTTGTAAAGCAAAGCACTGAGCAGACTAGGGACACGAGTCTCCAGAAGAGAGTTTCTTTTATTGTCATTTTCAGATCACGCGTGTCAGTAACAAATGTGAAGCCATGCCTACTGCACAAGGCAAGCGGCATCACACATAAACGAGTAACATAGCACATGCACTAGCTTTCTTGTGGTCTGACTTGATCATCCTAGGAAAAGCATGTCCTAGAGACTACCTTTTTAAAGTATCACTTCTGAAAAGAGGATGAAAAGACTCTAAGCTGAGGCTAAAACTCAGCATTTTACTTTGAGGGGAAAGAAGAGAATATGTTCCAACTCTTGTGGACTGAGACCAGCTTACAAGTCCTGATGCTCATTTTCAAAGGCTAATTTCTTAGAGTTTTGAATAATCGACAAATTGCCTGCCTCAATGACAAATGAGTCTAAATACTAAGCTTTTCGTCTCATTGAGTTTTAAGCAGTTCAAACATTGTTCCCTTATTGAAGCCTTTGAAAAAGCAAGAAAGAAGTGATGTCTGTGTGCCTATGCACATTGGCTCAAGTCCATCCAAGAGAACCCACATATGAGAATGAGGTCACCAATGAGTGGAGAACCTGTCCTTTCCACCATCCCCATTCCTTTTACATGAAGTTGCTGTGTGGTATCCACTAGAGAAGACTGCTCGAACATGAGTTTAAGCCAATAGAAAGTCTTTACTAGCCAGCTGGCGGCGACTACACTAGGTGTTTAGGATCCCAGGGTAGGCCCGGGCCTTTCTTGGGGTGAGTTTTTAAGCACAAAAAACATGTTCTGGGTTGGCAAACTTCAAGGCAAGAACAGTTAGCCAGAAGAGGAACTACAGACACCAAAAAACAAGGTTAGTACATTTAGAGACTTTCCCAGAACTGTGGACTTTGATGGATTATATCTTTGTTTTCATTTTGGCTGGTGAGGCTGTCTACATGCTGAGTTTTATGGCCTGAATGGCACTTCCATCATGGGCTCAGCTGTGTCTAAGGTCTGGGGGCCTGTTACCAAGTTAGCTTGGTGGTATAGAAACAGAAACCTACACCATTCCTACATTGACTCCCAACTCTTAAGAGTCTGAGTTGGTACCCAGCTTGCTTTGGACACTCTTGTTCAGTCTTGTTCAGGCTTGCTACTTCATAATAATCCATTCCATCTCCACATTTTTCTCTATCCTGCTCGGTTTCTTTCTTTGAAAATGAAGGAGAGATTTGCCTCTCTCCATCTGTTTCTCCTCTTGTGTTCATATATAAAGAGTTTCTTCTGTGACTCTCACCAAGCAGCAATATATAACTCTCCCAGCCACCTTGCATGCCACCTTATAGGTACTGGCAATTACAGGCAGATTCTCACATGGTGGCATGCACATGAAACCTTTTCTTCTTTAAGAATTTAACAGAAATCCAAGCCATGACCACATGATGTTGAGTACTCAAAAAATGTGGCCCAAAAATGACTGGAAGACTTCCTATTCTGGTGCATGTCAGGGTATTGACTCAGAATGTCTAGCATCCTGGTACATGTAACTCAAGAGCCTTCCATATAAATGCTTAAGCATTCCTGGTTTTGCCCTTTTGATGGGTGAAACTTAGTGGGTGTTATGAATCTTGTCATTAATTCCTCAAGATGTGCTCAGTATCTCTATAGGCATCCACCACCCCAGGTGTGTCCTCTCACAAGCCAGCATACAGACCAGAGCTGCTTCATTTTTTTCATAAGAAATGAGGTCACATGCATAACTTTTCTGAACTGATCAGTTTTCTGAAGAGAGAGCAAGCGACAGAGACAGTGTCATTCCTCACATGCCCACGCATAAGTTAATATAGGATCGTTTAAAAGTAAAACACATCTTACTTCCCTATCACTGCTTCATTTTCAAGAAGTCATATCTCCAGGGAAGCCCATTTCCCAAAATCCATGGGCTTTTCACAACCTACAATTTTTTCCATTGCTTATTGTTTGCCATTGAAAAGAATCATGGCACATGCTAATATTTAGAGAATCAAAGAAAGAAAGAGAGAGAAAGAAGAAAGAAAAAGAAAGAAAGAAAGAAAGAAAGAAAGAAAGAAAGAAAGAAAGAAAGAAAGAAAGAAAGAAAGAAAGAAAGGAAGGAAGGAAGGAAGGAAGGAAGGAAGGAAGGAAGGAAGGAAGGAAGAAAGAGAGAGAGAAAAAAGAAAAAATTTTTTAAAAATACCTTTTCTGTCAGGCATGGTGGTGTATGCTTTTAATCGTAGCACTTGGGAAGCAGAAGCAGGCAGATCTCTGAGTTAGAAGCCAACCTGCTGTGTTAACCCTGGGAAATTGTTTTCCAGTATATTTCATTTCAATAATGCTGTTCTCATATTAATCATAGCTGATTTTTCAGCCTCAACTAATCAGTATTGTGGTGGTTTGAAAGAAATTGGCCCCCAAAGGGAGTGGCACTATTAGGAGGTGTGACTTTGTTGGAGTGGGTATGGCCTTGTTGGAGAAAGTGTGTCACTGTGGAGACGGGCTTTGAGGTCTCATATATATTCAAGCCACACCCCATGCCTCAGACCACTTCCTGTTGCCTGTGGAATCAAGATGTGTTAACTCTCAGCTCCTTCTCCAGCACCACAACTGCCTGCATGCCTCCATGACCAACCATAATGATAATGGACTAAACCTCTGAAACTGTAAGCCACTCAATTAAATGTTTTCCTTTATAAAAGGTGCCATGGTCATGGCATCTCTTCACAGCAATAGAAACCTTAACTAAAACAAGTATCTACCATGCTAGCAAAGCAAATGTTTTACTTCCACAGATTCTCAGTTTAAATATGTTACACAAAAAGCTGCCATGTAGTCTAAGAGGGATTCCCAAACTTCCCTTTAATATTACACACGCGCTATGGGCCTCCATCACCTGCACCTTTCTCAAGCCCTTTCTGAACCCTAACTGGCTTTCTAGCCAAAGTTCCAAATGCCTCCACAATTCTTCACAAAAATCACCTGGTCAGATCCATCACAACAACCTCTTGCTCTCTGTTACCAATTCCTCTTCTAGTTTTCTTTCTGTGGTGAGAAAAAAACAACTTAAGAAGGAAAGGGTGAGGCCGGGCAGTGGTGGTACACACCTTTAATCCCAGCACTTGGGAGGCAGAGGCAGGCAGATCTCTGTGAGTTCAAGGCCAACCTGGTCTAAAAAGTGAGTTCCAGGAAAGGCACAAAACTACACTTTTGTCTTGAAAAACCAAAAGAAGAAGGAGGAGGAGGAGGAGGAGGGGGAGGAGGAGGAGGAGGAGGAGGAGGAGGAGGAGGAGGAGGAGGAAAGGGTGTATTTTCAGCTCACAGCTCACAGTCCACAGTCAAGAAAAACTGGGGACTCAGGGCAGAGGCCTGCAGGTGGAGACTGGGGCAGAGGCTATGAAGGAGGACTGCTCACTGGCTTGCTCCAAGTGGTTTGCTCAGCTATCTTTCTCATGCAGCCCAGGTCTACCAGCCCAGGGAAGTCACTGCTTATAGTAGGATGGGACCTTCTTTATCACTTAGCAATTTTAAAAAATACCACTACAGACATGCCTACAGGTCAATCTGATGGAAGTAATCCCTTGAATTGAGCTTTCCTCTTCCCAGATGACACTACTCTGTGACAGGTTGACAAAAACTAACCAGTGCCTTTTCCCTCCACAGACTGCCACACAGCTGTAGATGAAATTCTAAACGGTCTTATTAAATAAGAAACACAGAGCCAAATGCAGAGTTAGAAGCCCAGAGATTGAGCAGTAGCCAAGAGCTAAGACCACCTTATCTTACCACTCGCTGCCGTCCTTCCCCTGAGAGAGAGAGATCTTCTTCCTGTGTCCTTTTTATTGCCTTTCTGTTCTGCCTTCTCATTGGCTCTAAACTCAACCACATGATTTCCTCGTCACTGCCTGTCTATACAGACCTCCAGGTCTCTATGGTTGGTACTGGGATTAAAAGTTCAGGTCACCTTGCTTTGGATGTGTTCTTGACCACAAAGACTCTGCCTGCCATGTGATCGGGATTAAGGGCGTGTGCTACAGCAGCCTGACTCCTGCTTATGACTCGCTGTGACTTCTGATCTCCAGGCAACTTTATTTACATACAAATAAAATCACATTTCAGCACAAATAAAATATCACCATACACAGCAGCACTGCCCAAGGGCTTACAGAATACCCTGCTTATAGTTCTGGAATCCTGCTTGGTACTCCTCCACTTTACAGAAAGAAGGTATGGCGTAACTATACAGAATACACCATTCTACAATTTTCTACATTACTATGAAGTTACTGGTCAAACAAAGTAGATAGTCTCTTAAAATACAGTTGAGATATTAGTACTAACATAGGGTCTCATGAGGATGAGTGTGTCCTTCAGGACTTGTAAGTCATTCCACAAAGGACTATCTATCATTTGGTGCTGTCCCCAACAGACAGAATGTCTTCAAGTAGGAGCCAAGTAGTAGAGAAGTAAGGAAATCCCCACTCACCACCACCTCCAGTGACTCACTTGAATATGTCCTTCCCTTCCTGATATATTTAAGGTTCTGATTATAAGGAAATTCCCACACAAAGGACATAGGAAAACTGAAAGTAATGAATGCCTCATAGTCACACTGGGCTCCTTATGTGAGCACACAACAGAGATGACCAGAAAGATAAACTGAGCATCACAAGGAAGTACGACAAGGAACTACCATTTAAGAATTTATAAAGCATAAATTTATATGTCTGGAACATTTGCTAATAAACCTCTTGAGATCTTTATGCTATTCATGACTATAAATAGGCAAATATAATGACCCATTTTTAAAAGGCATGCAAACCAAGAGTTTATTGAGCTTAGAGGATGAAAGTTGCACCAATTCAAAAGATGAGTCATTGACACAAGCAGGAATGTCCACATAGTATGAAGCAAGCAAAAAATGGGTGACATAGAAAGACTTGGCAAGTAGCAGCTAGGACATGCACACCAACTTAGAAGAGAAGGCTGTGGTTTATCAGCAACCCACCTAGTAAGTAGCTCCTTTTCCTCAGGAATTCTGATCTCAGGGTCCTTATGGCTATAGTGAACTGTGATATAATGTGTGAGGCAAACTGACATCAGTAATACAAGGGCTGGACGGATGCTGCTCTCATGTCCCATGTAGATCGTCTTAACCAGTCTGCTATCTCCAAGCACTGTGTCAATGCTCTGCTGACAAGAATGGACTCATCAGAGAAGCATTATAGCACTGCTGACCCATCCTCACCTCCACACATCCCCTAGCAGAGGACTGGCTAAGAGCAAGGTGCTAAATATTGCTAGCATTGCATGAGACTGGGATAACTCCACAGCCTGCTTCCATAGACAATAGCAAGGCAAGGTTTTCGCTTCAGACAACACCAATGATTTGCTCTTCCCTCTTCCTTATCTCATTTCACCCTCAATGCCCTGTTTTTTCTGAAAATGTCTTCAAGAAATCACGTGTTATGATTATAACTACGCTACCAAAGGCTGTTCTGTGGAACTGCAGCTAAGCTGCAACCAGCTTTATTTGAAACAATAGAAGGGGTTGATTTCAGGCAGGTGCAGTGGCATTGAGAGGCTCGGGTAGGACTGTCACCATGGGTTTGATACCACCCTGGGCTACATATTGAGTTCCAGGCCAGGCTGGACTACAGAATGATACTCTGTCTCCAAAAGAGTCAAAACTAAGGGGGAGAATATTACTGCTGGTTTAAAGTGTGGATTATTTTGCCCTACCTCCAGAGAAGTACCTTTTACAAATGTGTCATGAAGCTCAGATTTGTGCATTTTAAATCAGAACCAAATATGGATTCAACAGAGTAGCCCACTGACCACTGTTTATGGTTCACTGGACGAAGCCATCAATGTATATTGTCAACAATGGGAAGCTGGGGACTGGACTGACATAGCAACATTCTCAATCAGTGCATCTGAGAACAAGCTGCTCTATGGTTACTGCCAGGACTTTCCAGTTCCCCCAGATTCAACTTTAGGATATGACTTTCACTCCACTCATGTTTACAACTTCAAAATGTTAATAAAACATGATAAGTGCAAACGTCAAAATAAAGTAGAAGAGGTGACTTGTAAGTAATGGGCTACACATTCTTAATTTAAATCATATATATTTATTCCCTCACTCAGTAACTGAGTCCTAACCAAATGAATTTGTAATATAGTCCAGTCTAGTTTTATTAGGATTTGTGCTGTATGGGTAAATGTGAAAACAAAGGAAATATATTGCTACATCAACTTATATTATTCATGCATATAAAGTTCTGTGTATCTGCCCACACAATTGAGAAGATGCATTAGGAAGTCGATTATAATAACAAGAAAAGGTTATTTGAGTCAAATCAAAACAATAAATGGGCTAGAGAAAAATTGTGAAATATTTGTTTTACATTTTCCTCCAGTGGCACATAAAACATTATCTTCTTCTCTAAGAGATTATGAACATTTCTACTGTCATGTGGCATAAAGTAGTGATTTGTTTAGAATCATTTCTGTCTCTAAAGTTACACAAACCTCCTTGAACTTCAGAAAAAAACTATATTATTATCTCAATTGCTGAATATTAAAGTTTTTATTTATAGTTATTCTCAGATAGATATAACTATAAAAGATACTTTAACAAAACTCTAATTTATTAACTTATTAGATTCACCACACTTGGCATACCCTCTTAAATGCACCCATGTTTGTTGAAAAGGTACAGAGCACTTGGACATGTTTAGCTAGTCTCTTATGACCATCCACCTTTTCCTTCTAGGTGGTGGCACATCCCTTCAAGAGTTAGCTGTGTCCATTCACAATTGTGCCTCTGACCCATCTTTTTTACAGTATTTGATTTTGTTAAATGCTAAAGAATCACGTGAAAGGTGGTTCTAAAATAAACATGTTTCTTTGAAAATTGAGATGGGTGTTTTAAAGAAACTTGTCAATTTAAAGCACTTATTAAAAACTCCAAGAAGAAAATCAAGAAAAATCCTAGTCAAATGGCTTTTTATAAAACTCTATAAATAAACCTAGCCAAGAAGGAAAAAGACATTTACAGAGAAAATTTTAAGAGACTGAAGACAGAAGTTGAAAAGGACAACAAGAAATGGCATGGTTTTCCATGTTTATGGATTTGCATTATTAATACTGTAAAAAACAATTCCTATATTGCTAAAAGCAACACACAGGCTCGTGATTACAATCGCAGAGCTGGAAAAAAAAATCCTAGGATTCAAATGGAAACATAAAAGACACCAAACAGTCAAAGCACCCAAGTAGAACAAGCAGATTCAAAGGCTTCCTGATGCCCGATCTCAAACTCTATTGCAGAGCCATAGCAACAAAACAGCACGGCAGTGATAAAACAGATGTGCAGAACAACTGAACAGAATAAAGCAACCAGAAATAAACTCACACAACTGTAGCCATTTAATTTCTGACAAGTGTGAAAAATATACATTAAAAATGGCTGCCTCTTCAACAAAACAGAAAACTGAATATCCACAGATAGAAAAAAAAATGAAACTAGATCTTGGTCTCAAACTCTGCACAAAAGTTATTTCTAAATAGATCAAAGACCTTATTGTAAGAGTTGACACTCTGAAATTTCTAAAGGAAACCACTTCAAGACTCAAGGACTTTCTCAAAAGAACTCCAGTAGCATGGGAAATGATTCCAATAATCAACAAATGGGATTACGTAAAATCACAAGTTTCTGCATAGGAATGGAAACAATCACCTTGGTAAAGAGACCGGGATTAGAATGTGGAAATCTCTCTGCCAGCTATACCTCAGCTAGGTAATTAACATCTAGAGTACATAAAAACTATATTGGGCTGAGATTACAGTTGAGTGGTAGAGTGCTTTTCTACCATATAAAAGGTCCTGGGTTCAATCATCAGCAATATCAGGAAATAATTGCTGGTCTACAGATGTGGTTCAGTTGGAATACTGTCCTAGTATTCATGAAGATCTAGATTTGACCTCCAGAACCACATAAAACTAGGTATGGAGACACACCCCTCTACTCTCAATGTCTGAGGTAAAAGCAGGAGGGTTGGGGATTGAAGGTCATCCTTAGCTAGCTAACTACTGGATACTAGCCTAGGCTATACATGATATCTTGTTTATGAAAAACAAAAGCAAATGACAAAATTAAACATCAAAGAAAACAAATCATCTAATCAGTAACTGGAGTAATGAACTCTATAGACAGTTCTCAAGGGGAGAAAGACAAATGGGCAATAAGTCCTGGAAAAGTGTTCAGCAAGCTGAGCCTTCAGAGGGATGCAAATTCAAACTTCTGTGAAATTCTACTTCATCCCCAGTAAGAGCAGCTTTCACCAAAAAGCAAATGCCACGCCCATGCCAGAGTATGGGGAAAACGGGATCCTTATTCACCACTGGTAGGATGTAAACTGAAAACTCTCACTGCGGAAGTCAGTTTAGGGGTTCCTCACAAACCTGAAAATAGAACCACCGTATGATCCAGTTGTTCCATTCTGGGGTATAACAGATTCTAAGTCACTACGCCACAGAGATTCTTGCACATCCCAGTCTATTCCTGCATCATTCACAACAGTTAAGCAATGGAACCAGCCTAGACATGCATCAGCATATCTAGAGATGAATAAAATGTGGCTAATATACGAAATGTAACTTCATCAGCTTTAAATAAAAGTGAAATCATAATATCTTCAGGAAAACAGGTGGAAATGGAGATCATTATGTTAAGTGAAATACGGCTGACTCAGAAAGACAAATGCTGGACTACTCCCCTTCTGTTCAGAACCCACATTTAAATGTGTGTGAGAGAGAAAGAGCTGAAAGGACAAAGGAGGCCATGGGACAGGAGGAAAAGATCGGCAGGAACAGAGAAGATGGGATGCATGTGACATGAAGGCAGAAGAGAAGATCATTTGGGGTCAGAAAAGGAACCAACAAAAGTGAGTTAAGACCGTGGAGAGAGCTGTGGGGGAGGAGCATGAAGAGAAATGAAGCGCAATGACAGAAATCCATTACAGTGTTACAGTGAAACCCATTCCTTGTCTACTAACAAAAAATGTATTCGAAAGAATTGTCCCAATGGACACATCTACAAAACACTCCCATGCCCGAGACTCAGAGAGCACTGCAGAAGAGAAAGACTGTATGAGCCAGAGGAGCAGGGAGTTTGCTGTGAGGTGTTTTTTTCTCCTAGTAATGTCAGAAACTACATCCAGAAAGTCCCAGCGTGATGGCCTGAACAGGAGCTGAACACGAACATAACAAGGTGTACAGCGGGCAGCCTAGGAGGTTATGTAATCCTGTATAAAGAACAATAGAAACTAAGGAATTCTGAGAGAGTTAGAAGCAGTCTTCCCCAGTGGAGAACACACCAGTCGGTTATCCAACATCAAATGGTCAGCCCTGAAAACATACATATAAATAATAATATATGCATGTGTGTATATGCATGTAACTATTTAAAAAATAGAACATACATTTGAAGAAAGCAAGGAGAGATACATGAGAGAGTTTTTAGGGAGGAAAGGGAAGGGAGAAATAGTGTAATTATATTATAATCTCAAAAATAAAAGAAACCATTAAAATCCACAAAAATTGCTCTTAAATCTCATATACATATATACATATATGTATATATAATATATATACATATACAAAGAGAAACAACAAAAGTCTAAGAAAATCTGTACCCTCTCAAATTGCATCCCAGGGTTCTAATTCTTTGCTCTTTTTAAAAAATTGCTAATTGAAAATCATCAAGGATCCAATATTGGTGTAATATACACAATAAATGCACACCACACAAGCCTCTCCAATGAGACCCATGGATAGTCCCACCATACTTACTAATTAATTTATATGTTTGTATATTTACATAGTTTTATTATAACCTTAAAATTTTTAATAATTTTCAAGTTGCAGTTGTTAAAAGCAATACATACAAATAGCTTCATCATATATGCAAATATTCCTTTAATACTTCAGAATGTCATTGTTATTCTTCCTCAGCTATAGTCTTCAAGGCAAAGACTGAGACTACATATGTCTTTTAAATGTCCCACCCATGCATCTATTCTAAGTGTTAGCTTCTAAGAAGTTAGGGGGACACTACCCCAGATTGACAGGATGTACCCAGACAAGAAAATTCTGAGTCATGGTACATAGTCATCTTTCATTTTAAAACATACTGCCCAATTGTTCACCAAAGTAGAAGTTAGAAATAGAATGCTCATGACCAAGCTATGATCCTACTTCCCTTAAATCCTTGTCAACATTTATCATTGTCAAAGTCAATCCTTTGCCACACTATTGGATATAAAACTTTATTGTTTTAATTTGCAATGTGATAGTGGAGCAGCCTTTTAATCATAAAACATCAGCTATTTGAATCTGTTCCTCCATCAATTGCTTGCTCCTTCCCCAAGTGAGCTTCCCGCCTACTGACTTGTAGGTATGTGTTAGGTATACTAAAAACATTGGAAATTACAAAGCTTACTGAAATGAAAATAGAAATCCTTTGTCTGTCATCCACTCCTGAATTTTTCTCCAGAGATTCAATCACCTTATGTACTTTCCACTGTTTTTCATAAAATTTATCTCCCCTATTTTGAAATAATATGATTATATGTTGTTATTATTATTGATTTCCTATATAGAGGGTGAGGGTTTAGCATTCTTACACCATTATCTCACCCTCCCAATAAAATTATAACTCATTTTCTTCTTAAAATATTATAATTTAGGATGTTAGATTATATAAAAATCGACCAATGCTCAGATCATTACTACTATTATTGCCTTTCCTTTTTTAACATTAGTTTTTCCTGAAATAAATAATTACCTCATTTCCTCCTACGGTTTCCTTCACTGATTCTTCCTATACTCTCAGGTCAATTTCCGCATAGCAGTATCTAAATTATTCTCCTTCTCTTTGTGAGAAACCCTTTGTCCTTCTGTTCTAACTTGAATTGTTCATTCTCCCAATGGAGCACATAGTTTTCTCCCTGGGATTCTGAGATGTGCTTTACCCTGGGAATTCATTGGTTTCTCCCCATGTGAAGAGGTCTCTGTCTCCTGAATATCCTCCTCCTGTGCTGCAGAAGGCACCCTCTGCCACCATGAACAGTTGTTAATCAAATTAGAACATACCATACATCAACCTGTGGCTTGATATACAATTCCCTTTTCTCTGTCTTGAGTTTTCCTTCTTTTTGTCTGTTTTCCAATGTTGTTGAAGAGTTTGATGTGTAATTCTGACTCAAGTTCCCCACACTTAGGCCGTTTTCTTCCTCCTCTCTAGAGGCTTTAAGAGTCTTCTGTTTATCCCCAGTGTTCTGAGATCTCATAATGTTGGGGGGAGTTGCTGTTGTTTGGGGGGTTGATTTTGCTTTTGCTTTTGCTTTTGCTTTTTGGTGGGGTTTCACTATGTATCCTATACAAAACAGAAATATTCCAAAATAAAACAGAAACTTGTTTTTCATAATTTGGGGCAGGGAAGACTCAAGATTAAAGTGCTACTAGATATAGTGTGTGGCGAGGACCCATTTACTAGTCTGTCAATGACTATGTTCTGAGTTTTCATAAGCATGAGGGGCAGAAAGATAACAAAGCAAATATTAGAGTAAGGAGCTGAAGAGAGATATCAGTCAGTAAAGCATTTGTTATACAAGCCTGAATACCTGAATTCAGTCTCTAGCACCCATGCAAAAGGTCAGTGTAGTGGCTTGTGTTTATAATCTAAGACTGGGGAAGATGAGACAGGCAGATTTCTGGGGCTTACTGGTCAGCCACACTAGACTAACCTGTGAGCCTCAGGTCCTAATGAGGGATCTTGACTCAAAAAAAAAAAAAAAAGGTAGATAGTTCCTGAGTAATGCCCAAAGTTTAACTCCAGCCTCCACATACATAAATGCATGCAAACATATACATGAATGCACCCCTATATTGCACCCTTACATATTGTATATCTACATACACCCACATGAGCACATACCTACATGCATACGCATACAAACACACATACAAAGAGCAAGAGTGAGAAGAGAAAGAGAGGAGAGGAGATGTCATCTAGAAACAAAGGATCTCATCTGTCTTTGATAAGGGCATTAATTCTACTCATGAAGGCTCCATCTTCATGACCCAATTACCTCTCGATTCCTAATGCTGGATGTACACAAACATTCAGCCCATGGTGTATGTGGGTGTGGTCTTTTCCACAGAATCCTAGTTTTGTTCAATAGAATTCATCTTCTTACCTGATGTTTTCTTACACAGACCACATTACACCTGCTCCTCTGAGCTGTGTCATTCTCTTTTTTCCCTCTTTCTTCTATGTAAGTGGCTTTTCTTGAACATATGATGAGCCTTGATTATGAGTTATAATTAATAGTAGATTATTAGCCAGATGTTTGGAAGCTTTGTGATGAAGAACAAGACTTATTGACTATAAGGTGAGATTGCAGAGTTGTTTTATTCAGAACCACAAACATCAATGCTCTATTTTCTTTTGTTATTATTGTGTTCAGGTGGGGGTTGTTCCAGAGACAGGAAAGAGCATTGTGATGGTTACCACTGACTTTTAACTTCACAGGATCTAGAATCACTGAAGAGACAAGCTTCTGGTCATGCCTGTGAGAGGTTACTAAGATTAGGTCAATTGAGATAGGCTTAACTGAAGACACACCCTAAATGTGTGTGGTGGTTTGAATAAGAATGGCCCCCATAGGCTCATATATTTGAAAGCTTAGTCATCCGGGAGTGATACTACTTGAGAAGGATTTAAGGCATGGCTTTCTTGGAGTAAGTGTGGCTTTGTTGAAGAAAGTGTGTCACTGGGGGTGGGCTTTGAGATTTCAAAAGCCCAAGCCAGGCCCAGAGTCTCCCTCTTCCTGCTGCCGGTGGACCCAGATGTAGAACTCTCAGTTCCTTCTTCAGCACCATGTCTGCCTGCATTCTGCCATGCTCCCTACCATGATGACAATGGACTAAATAAATGTCAGAAACTGTAAACAAGCCCCAATTAAAGACTTTCTTTTATAAGAGTTGCTGTGGTCATACTAACTTTTCACAGCATTAGAACACTGACTGAGACAACGTGGAAGGTAATATTCCATGGGCTGGGGTACTTGAATAGGTAGGAAGGAGAAAGCTGGCTTAGAGCCAGAATTCATCATTCCACTTCTGACTGTGGATACATTGTGATACCAGCTGCCCCACACAACTGCCACCATGCCTTCCTCATCATGATGGACTGTACCCTCCAACTGTAAGCCAAAATAAACCTTCTTTGCTTGCTTCTCAGTGGGTATTTGATCCCAGCAATAAGAAAAGTAACTAATATGTACACATTACAAAGGTTTTGGACATCAACCACGAGGACTGTGATGAAGCATCTCTCTCAAATTAGCTGGTAGGATTTAATTTAGCACACCTGCTTCCAACAGGGAGCCTACGTCGACTCTGAACAGCTCCTCTGGAGAAGAAACCTCGTATCCGCTGCCAGGGTTGAAGAATGAATGTGTGGGATGAAACTGGGAGTGAGGAGCACAAGTTCTTCATGCGGACTTCGAACTGTCTCCTTTCCTCAGCTATCTTCCTTCTGCCTTCTGAGTCTCAGATGCCATTCCTCCTGAGCTCCCCAGGGTCTTTGAGAAGAATCAGCTCCTCTTACTGAGAAGCCTCTCTTTAGTTTCTTATTTTCTCTTTTCTCCTATATCATCCATCCCTCAGTCACTGGATTTCCATCTTCCATATGTATTAAGTTATCTCTTGCCTGTGGCCATTTCCTCACATTATCCTTGTGCCTAGAGGAGGCATAAAGATAAATACTGGGATCTATGTATCACATTTAAGTCAAATTCCATTGCAAATATCTTCTCCTAGTGTAAAATCTTATCTTTGGATTTGATCTTCTTCTCCTAGAACATTATCATCATCATAATATCCATCTTTAAGATGTTTTTGTGAGGCTCCAAAAAAGGATGACACATGCAATAGAACTTTCTAAACTATCATTAATTCGAGTTGCAAACATAGACGTTAACCTAGGGAGGTAGGGGAAACCTATACAAGGTTTATGATCTTGGATTATTATTATGTTGCTATGCTATGATGTGCTGTATAAGAACGAGGATGGAGCTATATGACAGAAGTATGAGGAGTATTCTCTATGAATCCAAGAAACTGACTCCTGAAGCTCAACCAGATCTTTGTGAAGAGCTCCTTGGAAGAATCAACGCTGACTGAACATTGAAATGCCTCAGAGGGTGTTGCTTACCTTGTTCTTTTTGAAAGGACTGAAAAATATTCTAGTTAATTTTAAGTAAAAAGTGTCAGATCACTAAGCTATCCCTTTCCCTCAATAAAATGATCTGTCTACTTAGCTATACCACAAAGGTGTATTTGTCTCAAGGAGTTTAGGTTGGAGGATATATTTTTAATAGCACAAAGAAAGAGGTAAAGGCCAATTGTGCAGGTTGACATTAATTGGTGGTGTAGCATTCAGTCTTCTCTAGCAGGTACAAAGGCAAGCTTCTCTGCTTCAAAAGGACTTCAACTACTTTCCCAGGCATTTTCACAAAGAGGATCCTACTTAATCCTCACCATAATCCCTTAAGGATTTAGACTCAATCCTATTTTCCTTGTGAGAAACTGAGAGGGGTCAAAAGGCAAGGCCATTTGTCAATCTGAGTGAGAATTTGAATCCAGTTCTCCAGATGCCAAAGAAAATATCTTATTGACCACACCAAAGACCAGACACCAGCATCTCTTCCAACCACGTCACTGCAAATACGTGCTGAGTCCAATGCCCAGGTAATGGAACAAAGTACGGACACTCTCAGCCAAGGAGATTGCTGGCAGATGTCTCATAGCATATGCCAGCACATTCTGTCAGCCCTTAGGGCACCAGGGCATCAGGTGACCAAAAGGACATGTTGTGAAAAGACCTACACTCATTACAAATGGCTCTTCTTCCCTTTTGTTCCATTCATTCTGAGCATCTGGTACCTTTCAGTGAGGTGTCAGAATTATACTTAAGACATAGTACATCATTAAAATAAAGCTCTGGGCTAATAATTATGTCTTGTTCAAGTGTTTTATGACTAAAGATTCTGACTTTCCCTCAAGGTTTCCAACTCACTCTTCAAAATTGCTTCTCTCGGGGCATTTGTTACATTGTGGATGTGTTCCCAACAATTAAATAGCAATTTAGTTCTCTATCTCTAGATATTTCTATTTGAAGCAGTATCCTGGAGCTCAAGCTACTTCTGCTTTTAAGATGGTATTTATGGAGTCCTCACTCAGCTTTAAGTGTGACTGCACACGGAGGTTCATCAGAGTGGAAAGTCAGCTCCCAGCCTCCGTGCTGCTCACACTCCACCAATTTATCTCTTTATCAGCAAGGAGGCTAATTCCTCCCCTGCTCTGCCTATGTCCCACCAAATAGATTCAACAGCTATTAAGACATCCTAAACCCTAAATTTCACCTCAGACAGGGAAAAGGACATGGGCCCTGGATTATACAAACATGAACTCTTACTCTAAGTATTCAAATTGATATGTTAAATGTTCCCCGAAAAGATCCATGTGTTAGGTGTGGGCCCAGAGTGCTGCTGTGGAGAAGTAGGGCCTTATGGAGGTTTGGGGGGGGGGTGACTGAAATCATGCTACTAAGGGAGATTGGAGGAACTTAGCCTCTTCTTTTTTCCTCTGCCCCTGAAATCATGAGGCAGAAGATGTGCTCTGCCACACCCCCCCACCATAATACACTGCCCGCACCAGAGGTTCAAAGTAACAGTGCCATTCTGTCTTGGCCTGGACCCTCCAGAATCATGAGTAAAATAAATCTTTTTGAGTGAGTTGCCTCCAGGAACTCATTATAATGATGGACAGCTTACATGCTTAGTTGTTTTACGTTTTACATTATTATTGTGAAAAACCAAATAAGACTGTAAGATCGGGCATCTTTAATTATTTGGTAAGTTATAAAGAAGTAATACTTCAGGGCTGGTAATAGCATTTTCATACAGAAAGCCTCCCTGAATACTCTTCGGGAGCTGGTGACCCTGGTACTTTGTGTAATAGACCAGGATCATTACTTTGTATAATGCAATAGAAGGATGTTCCTGGTTGTTCTACATTTAAAATGGAAAGCCTTCTTCAGCCATTTCCTTCCACGTTTTGATGTCTAACATGGCTCTGCCATGTAGCAAAACATACAGCACATGTTGGAGCAGCTTCTCTGGCACAGAGAGCAAAACTGGTAGCCACATGTTAAGAGATTGAGACACAGAACAATGCCAAATCAGCCTTTCTCCACACATCTATGGAAAGCAGTCTGTGTAAATAGCATTTCACAAATTATTAATTTATGTGTTAAACTGCCTAGCTTTTCTACTGTATGGGAGCATGAGAAAAGCATTTTAAATAAAACTTTCAATCACTCTCCGTCATAGACACTCTATTCTGTTCACTCCGGTTAGATACTGAAACACAAAGAGTGGACTGCTGTGACTGTATGGTTACAATAAAAATAAACATGCCTTGCTGTTGAGATCCAAACCTCAAAACGCAACACACAACATTTTCTTTGTCAGGTAGTTTGGACCCTTCATTAATTCTATTAGCAAGAATTTCCCCCTTCTTTCCAGGCCAGGTGATTTGCTATGAGCTGAGAGTCTGGGTAAGTAAAACTGAGTCCTGTACAGCCCTCACAGGGCTTAAAATTATTTAGTTTCTTCATAAGAAACACCCCTCTCCATGCGATGCACTCAGCCTTTGGTATACTAGCTGGTATTTATTAAACATTACCAATGTGACATGCTCTCTACATAGGTTATTTTTTCTAATGTTCATGATAACAAGACTAACATGATAAGAGATAAAGATTATCTCAAATGTAGTGAGAGGTAAGCCCCTCACTGTGTGTAGCAGTGGCACATAAGTAAGTGAAATCTCTGGGTATCCTTATGCATTTGTTTTCATTTGCTGCTTGCTGAGTTTCTACTGCATGTAAACCACAATGCTGGCTTCTGCAAAGGGGAGTAAAAATGAAGAGGACATCACTTCTATCCTCAAACACTTTTAAAATCTAAAGGAGCACACAGGATTAATAGAGAGCAGTGAGTCCGCAGACCAGTGATTGGGAGAATCCTTGATACAGAACAGAAATGGTCAGGAGCAGCAAGGTCACATCTTCCTACTGCTTTAAGCAGTGTGAAGGAACACATGGTGGAGAAGGTCTGCTCAGCTCAGGGTAACAGGATAACAAAAGAGAGAAACAGGAAGGAGCCAAGGTCCCAGCATCCCCTCCAAGAGCAGCTCCCTCCCCCAAGATGATCTTGGTTCTTCTAACTAGGCTCCACCTCTTAAAGTTTCCTACAGCTCCCAATACTGCCATATGTTAGTGATCAAACTTTTATTTAACACATGTTGATCTCAGGAAACCTTCAATAACCAAAGAGCAGGTACTTTGAATTCTTTCCTCGAACTATAGCTAACGCATAGTGCTCCCTCAGACTCTCAGACAAAAGAACACAGTGTAGAGGAAAGGCTCTTGGTGAATCTTCTGGACAGTGTGTCCAAATGAAGAGCATCCTTCTGCCACAGGCCCCCTGGGGCCGTCTCTGTCTTCTTCCCTCCTGTCTTCCCACGATGACCCATCCACTCAGACCAGGCATGGTAAGTTCCCACTTTTTCTCCTCATGTATACTGCTACCAGCCAAAGACGGTCTGAAAATGTGGGAGTCAAGAAAGGATTTTTCCTTAGAGCCCTCATAGAGAGCATTAAGGATCTCCTAATGCTCTGACCTATGACTTCTGGCTTCCACGACTGCCAGAGGGTGTATTCTGTTGTTTCTCAGTCACTCGTTTGTGCAACCTCATTAGAAGAGTCCTAAGAAAGTAATGATATAACTAATGGAAGTGATAGGCAAATTTCGGAAAAGCAAGAGAGGCAGAACAATAAAATGTAGAATGGGAATGCTGTACTACTACTTGAATATAAAGGTCATGGGTGTTAGCGTTTCTCTGGCATCCCCTGAAATGAAGGTTTGCTGAGAAATAGGCCTAAGAGAAAAAGAAAGCATTCACAGCAGTGAAATCTCGTAGTCAGAGCAAGTAACCTTTCACTCCCCCGCAGTTAGTTATCTCCTCCCAAAATGTCTGTCATCTGGTCCACAAAGTCCTCTAGCACCACAACACACCCCAGGTGGTGAGAGCCCTCCGTGCTGGAGGAGAGCACCTCTGCCTCCAAGCCTTCTACATCCCATGTGCTGGCTTTAAACTCTGAGCACAGAGCTCAGCTCAAGGGGATGAGTGAGTGGTAGTCTGTGTCCTCAAAGGCCCGAAGACCGTTGCAGATACAGGCATTCAGACGGCTTCAGAACACCTCAAAGGGGTGAGAGAAGGGCAGACACAGGATGTACTTCTCCTACCACAGTAGCCTTCTGTGTGTTCATGAAGCAGGACAGGCCCTGTAAAGCTTTTAAATGACGTTAAAGGAACTGCTGTTTTGAAGTGGGAGAGGGGATGTGAGGAGACAAGGGGAGGCAAGCTGAGGTAACAGAGGAGTTTGGGCTGAGGGGTGTGGCTCAGTAGTCCAGCACTTTCCCCACGAGCCCCAGACCTTGGATTTGACTCCTGGTACCGCAAAAAGAAATTTCATGTCTGAAATAGTTTGTACTGACAGTGTTTCAGAAGGTCAAGGGCCACACTAATTATTCTCTAGAATTCAGTACTTAATTTTGAACACATCCCTAAACATTCTCATTCCCTGTTTCTTTTCCTAAATGGGCCTTCCAGTGGTTATGACTGCTCTGAGTGTCAAAGGACATAATGACATAAAAACTCCTTTAGAACACTGAATGCTACCTAAAGGTAGATATTTTTTTATAGCCAGACAGTTGTCCCCGGTTACTATACTAACAATTACCCTCCACCCTCACCCAAACTTACAGAGTCAGAACACACTTGATAAATATGTTAGAACTCATTTATAACAAAGGACAAGGAGAGACAGTTCATAACAAAAACATATACCCACATTCAGACGTCAAATCTACTCATTAAATATCTCAAATCCAACACACCCTCTAACAGGTAGTCAGGTCAACAAGCATATGCTCAAGAGTTACAGTAGACACAAAGGCAGGTGGGTCTCCATAACTTACAGGCATATAAAAACCATCCAAGAAGTCCAAGACTGCCAAAGATCTAAAAACTAATAATAAAACATGAAAGCTTTTACAGCATATTTTAAGAATACCACAGGAATTCAGACAGGGGAAGGAAATTTACAAACGCAACAAATTCAAGAAACATGAAAAGGTTAAGTTTACGTTTCGTGAAGAGGAAAATATGAGCACAGCATGTTTCTGACCCTGCTATATTAACCCTGTGCCTAAAACAATGGCCACGTGTTTGCTGAAGGAAGGGAAAAGAGAGGAGAGGAGAAGATGGGAGGGAGAGAAACTTAGATCAGCAGGAATGAGGAGAAAGTGCTGGGGTAAGAAGGAAGAAAGGAAAGGGCAGAGATCTAATTAACTCATACCTCCCAGTTCTTGAGGAGCCTGGGTAGCTCTTTAGGAAAAGAACCAGAGACATCTCCTTAAAGGAGTGGGCAGGAAAATTACCAGGATAGACAAGGCAGGGACTGGGATGGGGTCATGGGAGGGTGGGGCTATACTGAAAGCAAGAGGACAATTATGATATATTAATCCATGCTCAGAGCAATGTCTCCAAGAGAAAGCATTCTCAGTATGTGCACCAACATTTGTGATGACAGAGCTGGCCTCTGCTGAGCTCTCCCCTCAGTAGGCAGGAGCATTTATGGGGAAGCAGGATGTGTCTTATCGAGGGCTCCCCTAGTGAGCACTAGTCTCAGAGATGCGATAGCTGCTGAGTGATGGACGGGGTAGCCACCTGCAGTTTCCCAGGGAACCAGAGCGTTATCACAGCAAGTTGGATCAGGAAAGGAGGAAAATGCTGGGCACGTTTGATTATGAGTAAGACTAGAGAGCACAGACACTCCCTGAGGACTCCAGGATTACTGGAAAGAAATCGCCACGGGCTATAGGTCCTCCAAATGCACTAGGAGGGATTGTAAGGTGAGGGAATACTGCTTTTCTGCTTTGTGGCTGTTATGATGACTCCTGGGATTCTGATACGGAAAAAAATATGAGACGCAGGAGTAAAGCAAACAAAGTTCTGTCAGGGCATGTGACCTGGAGTCTGAACTTCCCCTGACCCTGACATCAGAGGGCCCCAGAGAGAGATGTCCCCACTGCTGCTGCAGCCGGCAGCAACCAGCATAAAGAGTCAGCCAGCCCCGAAGAGTCAGAAAACAAGAGCTGCCATCAAACACTTAGGGGAATACAGACATCTTCCTTCAGGCAAGGCACAAGAGACTGTGTAACAGAACACAGCTGTCTACATAAACCCATCCCCGTTTCAAAAACCTCGGCTGGCAGAGTTCTGCTGTGTGGACCTATCAGGTTGAAAACAAAAATCCATACCAGAACAACAGCAAAAAGAAAAAAGGATGTTTGATATCTTATTTTTCAAAACAACATCAACAATACCTAGTAATGCAAACAGTGTTCAATGCTAAGAGTGAGCCCAGGAAATAGAATAGAGTGTTATGAAGGGATAAAGGGAAAATTACAACAGGAAGATTAAATGGGGTGAGGGGTGGGGCATCATAAAGGAGGGATAACTAAATACCAAAGGCCTCTTGAAAAGCCACACGGAGTCAGGCAGTGGTGGCACACACCTTTGATCCCAGCACTCAGGAAGCAGAGGCAGGAGATCTCTGTGAGTCTGAGGCCAGCCTGGTCTACAAAGCAAGTTCCAGGACAGCCAGGACTACACAGAGAAACCCTGTCTCGAAAAAGGAAAAAGGAAAAAAAAAAAAAGAAATGCAAAGAAAAGCCATATGGAAACCTACCACTGTAGAAGCATACATACATACACACACACACACACACACACACACACACACACACACACACACACACATATATGGAGTTTAAATAGTTTTCATATGCTGGTAAGACAATGCCTCAATCAGACACCATTATGCCAAATAAAAATCAGTACTGGGAATGATTTCCATCTTTTTGACTCATTGACCAAAAGGACCCCATAGACCTTCCCCAACATCATTTCCATTGTTATTAGTTAACCTCCACAACCTGATAATAGGACTCTGTTGCTGAATACACCATATGCTGATGTCATCAAACATGGAGAAATTGAGCCAGCGCCCATCCAGAAGCTTCAGCCCTACTGACTAACATCCACAGTGCTGGAGAGTGCCATACACGCTACAGGGGGAAAGGGGATCATCAATCTCGCCGGGGTATGAACCTTGTGAGCTACAACAGTAAAGTGACAGCAAAATGTTCCCACTGATGCAATAGAGGCACTAATGTCAGGGAAGTAACTAACCACTGTTTGATCAAGTTTAGGGTCTGCCCCATGAGATAGAACTCGTACCCGATGTTATTAATTAGACCCAGAACATGAGACTAGCTAGGTCATGGGCCCTAGGGGGAAACCTACTACCTTCATTTTGCTAAATGAACATAGCAATAAAATAATTCCTAATAACATATTGCTGTATCTGCAGATCAATTCATCACTCAATCCTCACCATAGAAACTTCTTAGAGTAGGTGGGAATTAACACAGGTACCCACAACTAGACAATGTTCAGAGAGTGAGAAACGTTGGAGCACTCAGTCCTAAATGGGTTGTCTATATCAAATTCTTCCCTCAAAGCTCAGGGATCAATGTGGAAGAGGAGGCAGAAAGGGTGGAAGAGTCATGGGGAGGACTCCAAAGAGACAGCATCTTCCAGACACAGCAGGAACGATGCACACATGAGCTCACTCAGACTGTGACAGCATGCACAACACTTGCATAAGCTCAACCAGACAGAATCCCAGCATGGAGAAGGAGAAATGGCCATAAAGGTCCCACCCCAGCCAAGAAGCTATTGAAATGGATACCTGCTGAGAAAGATGAAATCAGTTCTCTTCAATGAAATGAAATGACACTGGGTATATCAGCTATACTCCAGGGCACACCCCGTACTCAGAAGGAGTTAGCCAACACATGTCAGGCTCCATTTGTGTGTTTGCATGGGGAGGGAGGGAATGTTTTATATGGGTTTTGTTTTCATTTTTGTTTTTAAGAGAGAAAGAAAATATAAAGTTGGGTAGGAAGGGATTTGGGAGAGAATCTAGGAAGACTTAGGGGTGAGTAAAGAATGATTAAAATATATGATTAGACATCAAAATACCCAATAGTCCAATTAAAAAGTGGGCTATAGAGCTAAACAGAGAATTCTCAATAGAAGAAGCTCAAATGGCTGAAAGACATTTAAGGAATTGCTCAACATCCTTAATCATCAAGGAAATGCAAAACAAAATGACTCTGAGATACCATCTTACACCCTTCAGAAGGCTAAGATAAAAAACACTGAAGACAGCTTATGCTGGAGAGGTTGTAGAGCAAGGGGAACACTCCTACACTGTTGGTGGGAATGCAAACTTGTACAGCCACTTTGGAAATCAATATGACGCTTTCTTAGAAAATTGAGAATCAATCTCCCTCAAGACCCAGCTATACCACTCTTGGGCATATACCCAAGGAATACTCAATCATACCATAAGGACACATGCTCAACTATGTTCATAGCAGCATTACTTGTAATAGCCAGAACCTGGAAACAACCTAGATGCCCTTCAACTGAAGAATGGATAAATAAAATGTGGTACATATACACAATGGAGTACTAATTAGCAGAGAAAAACAATGACATCATGAGGTTTGCAGGCAAATGGATGGAACTAGAAAATATCATCCTGAGTGAGGTAACCCAGACTCAGAAAGACAAACATGGTATGTACTCACTCATAAGTGGATACTAGATGTAAAGCCAAGGATAACCAGACTGCAACTCACAACTCCAGGGAGGCTACCTAGTAAAGAGGACCCTAAGAAAGACACAGGAATCACCCAGCAACAGAGAAATGGAGGAGATCTACATGAGCAAACTGGACATGAGAGGGGGTAATGGAGGGCAAGGGTCAGGGGAAAGAGAGCTTAGGGGAGCAGGAGGTCCCAGCTGGATCAGGAACAGAGTGGGAGAACAAGGAAAGAGATACCACGATAAATGAAGACCCCACGGGAATAGGAAGAATCAGAGTGCTAGAGAGGTCCCAGAAATCCACAAAGATGACTCCACTATAGACTACTGGCAATGGTCGAGAGGGTGCCTAAACTGACCTACTCTGGTGATCGGATGGCTGAACACCCTAACTGTCATGATAGAAATCTCATCCAGTGACTGATGGAAGCAGATGCAGAGATCCACGGCCAAACCCCCAGTGGAGCTCCAGGAGTCCAATCGACGAGAGAGAGGAGGGTTTGTATGAGCAAGAGATATTGAGACCATGATTGGAAAAAGCACAGGGACAAATAGCCAAACTAGTGGAAACATATGAACTGTGAACCAATAGCTGAGGAGCCCCCATAGAACTGGACTAGGCCCTCTGGATAAGTGAGACAGTTGATTAGCTTTAACTGTTTAGGAAGCCCCCAGGCAGTGGGACCAGGACTTGTCCTTGGTGCATGAGCTGGCTTTTTGGAACCTAGAGTCTATGCTGAGACACTTTGCTCAGCCTTGATGCAGGGAGGAGAGGACTGGACCTGCCTCAACTGAATCTACCAGGCTGGGCTGACTCCCCAGGGGAGACCTTGTCTTAGAGGAGGTAGGAATGGGGGTTGGATTGGGGAGGAAGTCTGGGGGGTGGGAGGAGGGAGGACAGGGGAATCCATGGCTGATATGTAAAACGACTAGAAAATCTCTTATATAAAAAAATAAAATATATTATATTGTGGTGGTATTGTGTTCCCCAAAATATTGTATACCTTAATAAACTTATCTGGGGTCAGAGAGGGAACAGCCACAATATTAAACATGAGGATAGGCAGTGGTAGCATACGCCTTTAATCCTAGCATTCCAGAGACAGAAATCCCTCTGGATCTCTGTGAGTTCAAGGCCACATTAGAAACGGCCAAGCATGGTGACACAGCCTTCAATCCCAGGGAGTGGTGGTAGAAAGCAGAAAGGTATATAAGGCGTGAGGACCAGAAACTAGAGGCATTTGGCCTGGGTAAGATTTGGCCTGGTTAAGCATTTGGCCTGGTTAAGCTTTCAGGCTTTTGAGCAGCAGTTCAGCTGAGGCCCATCCTGGATGAGGACTCAGAGGCCTCCAGTCTGAGGAAACAAGACCAGCTGAGGATCTGGCGAGGTGAGATAGCTGTGGCTTATTCTGTCTCTCTGACCTTCCAGTGTTCACCCCAATACCTGGCTGAGGTTTATAATAAGAACTTTTAAGACTCATGCTACATTATATGAAATAATCAAAAAATAAATGTTAATTTAAAAAAAAAAAAAAAAAGAATGAGTCCAGGGGTTGGCGAGAGGGTTCAGCAGTTCAGATCACATGGAACCCAGGTTCCATGCCCAGCACCCACATGGTAACCCCAACCCAGTTCCAAGACATCATCTGGCCTCCACAGGCCCTGCATGTGCATAGTGCCCAGATATGCAGACAAAACACCCACATAAAATAAATAAATAAATCTTTTGAGAGAAAGAGAGAGCACCCCCGGTTCTATGAGTGCAGGCCTAGGGGAAATCTGCTCGGTTAGGAGGCAATGCAAACGGCAATACTAGCTCTCCTGAAGACATGGAATCTAAAAAGGAGGTATTGTACTTTCTTGTTCTTGAATTATTTTGCCAGGAGTGAAAATAAAACATAATTTGCTAAACTGTGTAATGTTTACATTTTTGTAACCTGATTGCCATTTGTTCCAAAATTGTATGCATTGACTATTATTGTTTTTGTAGGCTTTTAGTCTCATAAGACAATAGCTTACTTGTTTTAAAATGATAATTCCCTTTAAGTCACCCCTGTTAGTAACGGTGAGGTTCATGATGACAAATTTGCATTTCAATGTTTTAAAAACTCACTTTGAAACACTAATAGAATGAACTAGAAATTCAAGTTGTGGGGCTTATCTAGAAAAGAAAAAGCAATCTGTTCAGCAAGAGAAATTTTGTATTTGCAAAGAATTATTGCTCAAAAGTGTCATCTGGGGTGTCAGACTCTCCTGGTATGACCTCACCATAGTCTCTTCTGTCACTGGGTGAGGCCTTTTGGCTGCAGATAGATGCTATTTTCTGGAGACTTTGACTCCTTATCTGGCCATCATCCCAGAAGTATTGATCAGCTTTTTATCACTGCCTTATTCCCTATCAGAATGGCGCCAGGGTGATCTGAAACCCCAAGTCTATCATGCCACTACTGCATAAATCCCAACAGTCCTTCCTTGTCATCCCAGATGAGAAGGCTCAGCATCCTTAGAAGAGCTGA
Organism: Peromyscus melanophrys; assembly: GCA_902168415.1. Classification (NCBI taxonomy): domain Eukaryota; kingdom Metazoa; phylum Chordata; class Mammalia; order Rodentia; family Cricetidae; genus Peromyscus; species Peromyscus melanophrys. The sequence goes on along the minus strand of CABHPR010141007.1, from coordinate 778 downwards.
AAGGCATTCCTAATACCTGGGTGCTTCCCTCTTTCCACTTCTCCTGAGGAAACTATGAGCCATTCTGGTGAACAGCTTGTGCAAGGCCAGCACTAATGGATGGTATCCATTTGCAAACACTGAGCTGTGTAGCGACTGTAACCCCCACCCCTACCCCAGCTGCGGCATTCCCTCAACAAAAGCTGAAACTTACCATTTTCAGGTTCACTTGGAAAAATGCAAATAGCATGTTATTCCTTGCTTATTAATTATTTGAAAACTTTAGTTGAGGCTGAAGGCAGGTAACTGATGGCAGGACTGAAAAAGCCATTCCAGCTCATTTGAGAATAAACTGCTTTCTCCTGTTTACTTCCTCCATCTGACAGTTTTAATATGGTATTTGTTTTTGGTGTTTTCTGTTGTTGTTGTTGTTGTTGCTGTTGTTTTTAGTCCCAAATAATATAGTCTCTCTGGGTATTTTCTTTGAGGTGATATTTCCTAGTTGATGAGTATTGTGACTTTCGTGTTTTACGTGTTTTACTTTTAAAGGGCTCATCCTCCTGAGGAACTGTGCCTAATGCTTTTTACCTTCCGCTGGCAATGGGAATGGCTGAAGGGAAAAAAAATACCTGAGGTCACTTGGTCAGCCACCTCCATTTGTCTTGTTTCTTCCATTGTTCTAGGTGCTCTCTCTGCAAAATGAGCTTTGTGGCTCTAATAATTTCTACCAAAAAAAAAATGATATCAAAAGAGCCAAAGCCAAGCAGCTCTAGACTGTGCTCAGTGGAAGTGTCACTCA
>CABHPR010141006.1:12460-40144 GCA_902168415.1 Peromyscus melanophrys | reverse complement strand
CATGCCTAGCTCTTTCTGGGGATCTGCCTGAGGTTCTCATGCTTTTTCAATAAGCAGTTTACTGACTGGGCTTCTCTTCCTGCATTGTATGTGTTCTTTAAATGTTCCCATTACTGAGGGAGGAGAGAGAAGGTACTCCATCCCATCTCGATGCCGCGGCTTACCTGATCAGTCTATCTCATCCTTCACATTAGTCTCAGTTGCTCACCCTACTTTCTGTTTCTCCGGCCTCTATGGCGGCCTCTTTTCTTATGGATCTACAGTTCTTGTATAAGGTTGAAGTCTTTTGTTCATAGAGACAAAAGCTGGATGAGTGGCTGAATCTCCTTGTGCTCACTGTGGCAGGAGCCACAGCAGTTCCTGCTCTCAGAGCTGGATGCACAGGGCTCTGGCTTCCCAATTTCTACCCTGAGCCTCGACCCAAAAGAGCAGAGGGGAGACCTCTGACCAGCAAGTGAAAGAAAAGGATAGAAGCCAGGAAACCAGTCAATGGATGTGCTTGGACACTGTTTTCCCATGTGGCTTCTGACAGTGTTACTGTTCTTTAGGAACTTGAGAACAGCTCAGGCATGCTGCCCTGCCTGTACTGCTCTTCTTCCTTGACTCAATTCCCTTTCTTTTTCACCTCTTTGTCCCTTGGCTTAACCCCCATTGATATTCTGAACACATTTCTTTTTATAAATGGGTCCTGCCAATCAACAGTTACGAATGGAGCTAGGACTAGTGGTACAGATATGTAATCACAGGTATTTGAGAACTGAGGCAGAGGGATTGCAAGTTCAAGGCTTGACTGGTCTACAAAGCAAGATTAAGAGCAGTCTGTGCTACTTAGTAAATCCTGCCACTAAATTAGAAAATATCAAAAGGGCTGGATATATAGGTTGATGGTAATATACTCGCTTAGAATATGAAGGACCCTGGGTTCAGTCCCTAGTACTATAGAAAGAGAGAAAGAAGAAAGGAAGGAAACAAAAGAGGAAAAATGTTATAGGTTACTTGATATTTGGCTACTAAATTTCAAAATCATACGAAGTTTATAGCCCCTTCTTCGTGCCGTTGTAGAGACACCAGCTGGGAGGCTTAGACAGCTTGTATTTATTTCTCATAGTCCCCCAGGCTAGAAATCCAAGTCCGGGCTCCCAGGTGGTCAGCTTCTTTGAGAGGGCTTGTTGCTTATAGGAAACAAAGGAGAATGAGAAACACAGAAGGGGTGAGGGAGGAGGCATGGAAGAAGGGAGCAGAGAGGAGGTGGGGGAGAAAGAATGAATCTCATATCTTTTCTTCTCCTGTCATAGTGATGGAAGACCATTTGCAGGACCTCACCTCAACCCAAGTAATTCTCAAAGATCTGTCTCCAGATAGCATCCCACTGAGGGTCAGGGCTTTAGTATATAAATTCTGTAGGAGCACATTCCCTCTATAGCCTACGACCCTTGGAGCACTATTGCAAAAACAGCAGGTTTTGTCCAAAACTAGCAAGGATACTATAATGAACAGAGGAGGCATCAACTTGTCTACAAGATCATAATGCGTCTGGGGTGAGGATGGAGAGTTCACTACAAGATGTTCACTTCAGGTCAGTGAGCATCACCACTGGGTGGGGGGCAAGCTAAATGTTTGTAATGATTGAGAGCCCTCAGAAGACCCAAACATTGCCATTTCCCTGAATGGAAAGTCAGGGGGGGAAAAAAAAAGGGAAAAAACACCTCACTGGCCTATCCCCTTGCTAACAGCTGGGCATTTCCATCAAGCTCCAATGTGGACCTCTTCTGCTGCATTTTCCAAAATGAAAATGGTACCATGAAGGGGAGACTCCTCAGGCATAAACTCCTCACACAGGCTCAGTTCTCAATGGGATGTTTGCAAATTAAAACAAGTCCCCTGAAGCAGAAGCTAACATTCTGCTAGATGAAATGCACGGAGGGTATCAGATGCAGAGGAATCTTTGAAGGACTTTCTGAGGTAGGTAATAGTGTAACCGCACTGCCAATTTCCCTTCCTGTTGAATAACTTAAAATCCTTTCAGAAAGAGAGTGAAGCAGAGTGAGATCTCTTCACTCTCATCCCCTGTGGACTAAGGGTGAAAGCTGGCTCTCCCACATCCTGCAGACCCCTCTATCTGGTAGCAACAGACTCTTCAACACTAATAAAAAAAAATTTTTTTTCCTTATTAGCTGATTTAGTTCCAGCCCCAAGATTCCTTTGCTGTAACTTTTCTTTGGCAGCTCATTTCCTGCTAGGAGTTGTTTGTTATGAAAACCGATGGGAAATGAATAATGTATAAATTATAAAAGCTACCCCATTTTACCTCCCTTGTTATGGCCCACTGTGTTTTCAGGAGCATATGTGTTAGTGGGGTGTTTGCAGTATTCATGACATGAACTTCTAATTTATGAGCTCTTAAAGGCACACTAGTCATCAGCATGCTAATTATTAATATTGCACTCTGAGGACTTTTCTCCCCAGCTCTTATTACAGCAGAACAGAATGCTATGAACTAGTATTCGGCCACTTCCCAGACACATGGCTAAGTCAGACTGCAGCGTGAGCCTCTGACACTGATGTGTGGATGGTTGTATCAGGAGTTATTTACTACGCGAAATACCAGCCTTGCCAGTTTTTAAATGTTAATGGCTTTATGGTGAAGACAAAAGGTCTATGCTTCCCACCTGGAGATTTTAGAATTTCTCATCCGGCCATAGAGATGCCTCCATGATGTCGTAAATCACTTTCACTTTTCTCTTAATTACCTATAGGTGTTTATGAAGTTTCATAAATTTCAAGTAAAAAATATCTGAAATAATGTGTGTGTGTGTGTGTGTGTGTGTGTGTGTGTGTGTGTGTGTGTGTTTGTGATGACTGAGTTGAGACTGCATTTAATATGTTGTATTTACTGATTTGGAGTAGGGAGGACAGACTTTCTTCTTGGTTGTATAAAAAGAAAGAACCAAAATTAAAAATTTAAATAGACTATATAGATTTATTTATTTAAGCCAGATTGCTGAGCCAAATTCAGAGACCACACTAATTGACTCAAGCGCATGAGTCAGCAAATTAGAAAGATTGCCTAGGGCCCAGGTTATCCTGTGAGATGTTGACTGACTGTCTACACAGGTTTTAGTTTATATCTTAGGCTTTATTTATTGTATTTGAAACAAAATTTTTAACTCGAGCGCTGGGGCTGTGTCTCAGTGGGTAAAGGTACTTACTGTGAGAGTATGAGGACTTGAGTTCGAATCCCCACAATCCATGTAAAGTCAAGCACTCTAGCACAGGTTTGTAATGTCAGTGTGGCCATAGGAAGATGAGATACTTGTGGACTAGCTAGTTAGGTGCACAAAGCCAAAAACAAACTATGAACCTGATTCAAACAAGGTAGGAGGTGAGGATCAACACTACAGCTTTTCATCTGACCACTGTATGTATGTGCCCTCATTCACATACATGCATACATGTATGTGTGCATGATTATATATACACATACGAAGATAACAAAATACATAATATTTGACTTCATATTTGGATAGTATTTTGTATATACTTCCCTTAACTATACATTAATTCTAGTATTTTATGTATTTAATTTTTAGTCTTTTTGAGACTTTCATTACATAAGTACTGCATTTAAATCATTCAACCCTTCCCTCTTCCCCCTCCAATTCCTCACATGTCTACTCTCACTTCTTTTCAAATTCGTGGTCTCTTCTATAATTATTATTGTGACATTTCTGCATTCACATGAGCACACACACACACACACACACACACACACACACACACACACACACAACCTACTGAGTGCATTTAGTGTTGTTTACATGTGCATGTGTTTGGGACTGATCACTGGGCATTGGATAATCAGGGCACTCAGCCTTTAAGAAGATTGATTCTCCCTCTGAGCAGCTGTTGATTGCCTGTAGTCCTTCATCTAGGGGTTCAGCTCTCTGAAATTTCATCAACAGCAAGTTGACTGTTGGTGTCACTGTGCAAGCCTCAGGCAACTATGTTGTTGAGATTTCATGAATGTGGCCTCTCTGCTCATACAGAAGACACAATATCTCAGCAGGCATTCTGGTCTTCTGACTCCTACAAACTTTGTGCATAAGGATCCCAAGTTAGACATTATATTGGCTTACGAAACAGTAGTAGGTTCTCCTCTAAGATCCATGACCTCTCCAGATCTTAGATGTGAATTTCTTCCCACTAAAGTTTTCATTTTCTGTCTATTTTGAATAAAGCAGCGATGAACATGAATGAACAAGTATCCCTGTGGTAGACATAGAGTGATAGCTGATCATATGGTAGATCTGTTTCTAGTTTTTTGGGGGAACTCCAACACTGATTTCTATAGTGACTGCACCAGAATGCACTTCTACCAGTAGTGAGTGAGAGTCTCCTGTTCATCACATCCAAACCAGTACTTGTAATTGTATTACTCATTCTGACTGGGCTAAGATGAAATTTCGAAGTAATTTTAATTTACATTTCCTTGATGTCTAAGAATATTAAAAACTATTTCTCAGCTATTTGCATTTTATCTTTTGAGAACTATGTTTAGTTCTATACTCCATTTTAAAATGTATAGTTTGTTTTCTTGATGTTTAGTTTTTTTAAAGCAAAATCTTTAAAATATCTTAATTATAATTTTATAAATAAAAGAAATTTCCCCCTTTTATTAAAAATGGACTCTTTTCTCATACAATATATCTTGATTATAGTTTGCCCTTCCTCTCCTTCTCCTGGTTCCCCCCACCTCCTTTCCTACCTGGATCTACTCCCTAGATTTTCTAAGAAGAGTTAACACCAATACTCTTCAAATTATTCCACAAAATAAAAACAGAAGGAACATTGTCCAACTTGTTTTCCAAGGCCACAGTTACCCTGATACCCAAACCACATAAAGACCCAACAAAGAAATAGAATTGCAGATCAATTTCCTTTATGAGCATAGACGTAAAAATACTCAATAAAATACTTCAAACAAAATCCAAGAACACATCAAAAAGATCATCCACCATGATCAAGCAGACTTTATCCCAGAGATGCAGGGATTGTTCAATATACAAAAATCAATAAATATAATCCACCATATAAACAAACTGGAAGAAAAATTTCAGAAACTGTGATCATCTCAGTAGATACAGAAAAGGCCTTTGACAAAATCCAACACCCCTTCATGATAAAAGTCACGGAGAGACTAGGGATACAAGCGACATATCTAGACATAATAAAGTCAGTTTACAGCAAGTCCATAGCCAATATCAATTTTTCTTTCTTTTCTTTTCCCACTTTCTTTCCCTCCCTTCTTTCCTCCCTCCTCCCCTCCTTCTCTCCCCCCCCCCCCTTGTAGTTTTTTGTATATTCTAGATACTAACTCTGCCATATGTATATCTGGTAAAGACTTCTTCCCATTCTATAGGCTTCCTCTAGGTACACTTTAGTGATTTTTTTTTCTGTACAAAAGCTTTATAGTTTCACGAGGTCCCATTGTTAATCTTTTGGTCTTATTATCTGAGCTGCAGAGCCTGTTTAGAAAGTTCTTTCCCATGCCAATGAGTTCAAGTGTATTCCTGGCTTTCTCCTCTATCAGACTTTATGTGGAACTTCTTGATCCATTTGAAGTTGAGTTTTCTACAGGGTGAGAGATAAGATCCAGTTTCATTATTTGACAACTAGTTGTCTAGTTTGGTGAGCAGCGTTTGTTGAAATTTTGGTTCTTCAATGTATATGTATTGTTGGCTTCTTTGTCAAAAAGCGGAGGGCTGTAGGAGTGTGGCCCTTTATGTGGGTCTTCAGTTATATTACATTCATCAATGTGTCTGATTTTATGTCACTCTGATGCCCCTTTTATTACTATAGTTATGTTACACAGCTTGAAATCTGGGATGGTTATAGCACATTTTTGTTGCAGTTGTTAAGAACTGTTTTGGTTATCCTGGATCTTTTGCATTTACATATGAAATTTAAGATTATTTTCTGTGAATAATTAAATTGGAATTTTGGTGGGGATTGTATTGAATTTTATAGATTGTTTTTAGCAGGATGAGTAATTTTACAATATTATTACTACCAATTCATGAGCATGAAAGGTCTTTCTACATTCTGTTTTTTTCTCATTGTCTTAATGTTTTTATTGTGTGTGTCTTTCACTTCCTTAGGTAGATTTATTCCTAGATATTTATTTTTGAAGCTATTGTGACTGATATTGCTTCCTTGATTTATTATTTATTTATTTATTTATTTATTTATTTATTTATTTATTTATTTATTTATTTATTGTTTATATGTAGGAAGGCTACTGAGTTTTCTGTGTGAATTTTGTATCCAGTTACTTTGCTGATTTTTTTTTAAATCAGCATCAGGAGTAGAATCTTCAGGGTCTTTTATGTATAGAATTAAATCATCTGAAAATAAGGTTACTTTGGCTTCTTCCTTTCCTGTTGGTGGTAGCACCTGTGTCTACTTAACTTGTCTTATTTGCTCTAGCTAAGACTTCAAATACTGTGTTGAACACATTTTGCTCCTAGTTTTACTGTCTATGCTCTGAGTGATTCTTTCTTCAGCCAGATGGCTGTAGGCCTGCTGTGTACTGCCTTTTTTATGTTGAGAAATGTTCCCTGTATCCCTAGATTCTCTCAGACCAGTGGTTCTCAAACTTCCTAATGCTGCAACCTTTCAATACAGTTCCTCATTCTGTGGTGACCCCTGACCATGAAATTATTTTATTGCTACTTCATAACTGTAATTTTGCTACTGTTATGAATCATAATGTAAATATCTGATATGCAGGATATCTGATATGTGACCCCAAAGGGGTCACAGCCCAGAGGTTGAGAAACACTGCTTTAGATTTTTGTAATGAAGTGAAGTTGGACATTGCCAAAAGTCCTTTAAGCATCTAATGAGATGATCATGTAGTTTCTGTCCATTAGTCTGCTTATGTGGGGGGTCATATTTACTTATTTATGTATATTGAACCATCTCTGTATCTCTGGGATAAAGGCAACATCATCTTGGTGAATAATCTTTTTGATGTGTTCTTGAATCTGGTTTATAATTATTTTGTTGAAAAATTTTACATCTCTGATCATCAGAGATATTGACCTGTGATTTTCCTTGTTGTTGTTGTTGGGACTTTTGTTCTTGATATCAGGGTGATCGCTAGCTTTGTAAAAAGTATTTGAAAATATTCCTTCATTTTTTTATTTTACTGAATAATTTGAGGAGTATGGGTGCTAGTTTTTCTTTGAAGATATGGTAAATTTCTGTGTTGGGTCCATCTGGCCCTGGACTGTTTTTAGAAGGTAGATTTTTTTTAAATCATATCTCGTTGGATGATATAAGTCTATTTAAATTATTTTTTTCTTAATTTAGCTTTGCTAGACCACATGTAGCTATAGACTCACCCATTTCTTTCAGATCTTGTGGTTTGGTAGACTATTAGATTTTTAAAGTATGTACTTATGATTTTCTTAATTTCCTCATTGCAAGTTGTAATGTCCCCCCTTTCATCTCAAATTTCATCATTTGTATCTCTCTTTTTTGGTTAATTCAGCTAAAGATTTGTCAATTTTTTCAAAGAACAACTCTTAGTTTCATTGATTTTTTTGTAATTTTTATTGTTTGTATTTCATTAATTTTAGTCCAAAATTTGATTATATCTTCCTGTCTTCTTCTTCCAGTGTTGATTGTTCTTATTTTCCAAGGAGTTCAAGTATATCATTAAGTTACTATTTTGTGATCTTTTTTTTTTTTTGGTGTAGGCACTCATTGGTATGAACTTTCTGCTCAACATTGCCTTTGTTTTGTTCCATCAGTTTTAATATGTTATATTCCCATTTCATTCAATTTTAGAAATTTACATTTTCCTTCTTAATTTCTTCCTAGACACTGTTGTCATTCAGTAGTGTTTTGTTTAGTTTCTATGACTCTGTGTATTTCCTATAGTTTTTATTACCATTGATATCTATCCTTTTTCCCATTGAGTTCAGATAGAATGCAGGGATATTATTTCAATTTTGTTGTATTTTTTGAGACTTTCTTGTGTTGTAATAAGTGGTTGATTTTGAAGGAAGTTCCATGGGCTGCTGAAAAGAATCTGTACTCATTAGTGTCTGATGGACTATTCTCTAAACATCTATTAGGCCTCTTTGATTTATGGTGGTATTTAATGCCAGTTACCTTTATTTATTTTTTTCTTGATGGCCTGTCTATTAAGGAGAATGTGCTATAGAAGTCACCCATTATCACTGTGTTGGGGGCCAATCTAGGTTTTTACCTATAATATTGTTTCTTTCATGAAATTGGGTGCCCCTGTATTTGGTGGCTATATGTTTAGAGTGGTTATATTCTGTTGGTGTATTTTTTACCTTTAATAAGTACAAAGTTTCTCTTCTTATCTCTTCTGACTAGTTTTGGTTGGTAGCCTATTTTGTCAGATATTAGAATAGCTAGATTTTCTGGTTTCTTAGTTCCAATTTCTTCAAGTACTTTGTTTCTATTACCCTAAGATGTTTTCTATCATTGATGGGGAGGTGTGTTTCTTGGAGACAGCATAAAGATGGATCCTGTTTTCTAATATAGTCCGTTAGTCTATATTTTTTATTGGAGTTTTGAGGCCATTGATAATCAGAGTTATTAAAGATGTGTATTAATTCCTATCATTTTGTTGGTTTTGCAGTGTTTTTTCAGATCTTTTTTGACTACCTGTCCTGGCATTGTTTATTTGTTCTCTGTGTCCCTTTGGGTGTGTTTATCATTCTTTTGAGATTAAAGTATCTCTTCTTGTGTCTTTTGTAGAGCTATCATTGTAGGCATCAATTCCTTTAATTTGTTTTTGTCATGGAAAGTTTTTATTTCTCTTTCAATTTTCATAGTTAGTTTTGCTAGGTATAATAATCTAAATTGACAGTTGTGATATTTCAGTACTTGGAGGACACCTTTCCAGGCCCTCCTGGCTTTAAATGTTCCTGTCAAATAATCTGGTATTATTCTAAGGGGCCCACCTCTGTAAGAGACTTGACCTTTCTGTCCTACAGCTTTCAATACCTGTATTTATTCAACTTTCCATATCCTTTATTTATTTTATATTTTTAATTTTTTAGCTATACTATATTGTGAAGAATTTCTTTTTTGAGCTGGGTAGTGGTGGCACATGCCTTTAATGCCAGCACTTGGAGAGGCAGAGGCAGGTGGATCTCTGTGAGTTTGAGGCCAGTTTGGTCTACAGAGCAAGTTCCAGAACAGCTAGAGCTACACAAGGAGACACTGTTTTGAAAAAACAAAACAAAACAAAGCAAAACAAACAAAAAGAATTTCTTTTCTGGTCTTGTTTGCTTGGTGTTCTGTAGACTTCTTATACCTTGATGAGAATCTCTTTCTATATGGTCTTGAGGAATTTTCTTCTATGATTTTACTGAGCATATGTATATGCCTTTGCTGTGGTACTCTCTTTTAAGCCTATAATTTGGAGGTTATGTGTTTTCATGGTGTCCCCAAACTCTCACACATTTCATTCATAATTAAACAGAATTCTCACTGACCTTTATTGAGTGGCCAGATTCCTCTACTTTGTTTCCATTCCTGTCTTTCTGTTTTTGACATGATCTATTCTGTTGATGAGACTGCATAATCTCATGTTTTTATTTGGCTTGTGATTTTCATTTCCATCATTATTTCAGTTTAGGTTTTCTTTAAAAACTCAAACTTTGTTTTCATGTACTTTTTTTATTTCACTCATTTCTGTATCTCTTTTTTAAAAAACATAGTTGTAATTATTGTTTTGAGTTCATTGGTAGTTGCTCTGGGTCATTTTTATTTGTGGGGTCTCCTTTTGCCTTATGGTCCATTGACCACCAATTTGAGAGGACAAAGGGAAGCAGAGGCAGTGTTCAGGGCTTTGTAAGACCTATGAGTATGGTGGAAATATACTTCTGGGAGTCTGATTCAGTGAGACAACTCAACTTTATTTTAGAATAAGGGGAATATATAGGATGGGGACAGCATCTAGGGTATCACATAACTTGTGATTGGCAGTACAGTCTTACCATATAGCTAGAGCACAATACCTACTTATCATATGGACAGTTGGGGGGGCATTTGCAGGGAACTTAGTGAAAGGTCACACTTAAGTCAGGCATCCAGGCTGAGGGACACCTTCCAAGTAGGGTCAGACAAAGAACAGGAATCCCTGCTGGGGGAAGGGAGTCTTCCATTTGGTGCTGAGCCCAGAAAACTGTCCATACAGTATGAACTGCAACCTTAAGCACCAGAGTCCTCCAACATTTATTAGGAGCCATCACAATGGAATTTGTAGTTCTGGGAGAAGACATGTTATGTTGAGGGGTGTGTGTGTGTATATGTGTGTGTGTGTGTGTGTGTGTGTGTGTGTGTGTGTATTGGAATATTAGTTTAACTATGTAAAGATGTGTTGCATTTGATTACCTTGCCTGGTTAAGGCACCTGCTTGGTCTAATAAAAAGCTTAACATCCAGTAGCTAAACAGGAGGCATAGGTGGGACTTTCTGGCAGAGAGAGTAGGCAGGAGGAAGAATCTAGGCTCAACAGAGACAGAGGGAGACAGAAGGAGAGAAGGAAATGCCAAGGAAACACCAAGGGCCAGCCAACTAGACATATACAAAGGAAGCAGGAAAGTAGAACATACAGAATGGAAGAAAGGTAAATAGCCCCAAGGCAAAACATAGATAAATGGAAACGGGTTAAATTAAGTTAAAAGAGTTAGTGGCACAAGCCTAAGCTAAGGTTGAGCATTTATAATGAATAAGTGTCCATGTCCTTATTTGGGAGCTGGTTAGCAGTCCAAAGAAAATTCCAGCTACGTGTGTGTGTGTGTGTGTGTGTGTGTGTGTGTGTGTGTGTGTGTGTATGTATGTATATGTTGTTGTTGTTATCCTTATAATGGAATTTGCAAAAACTAACATCTGACATCTGGAGTTTTTTGGTTTAGATTTTCTCTTTTCTTTTTGTTCAAGTCATCTTTCTTTCAGTATGGGTGTTTGCAGTGTTCAAAATTAAGCTAATTCATAGCAAGGTAGAACATCAATTTCTTCTGTTTGTCTGCTAGTTAGGGGCTTCTATCTATGGTTTTCTGTTGCTCTAATTTGTTTCCTTCAGTGACTTGGTCAAGAAAGAAGCTTGGAAGAATTTTCCCCTTTAGGTGTAGATTGCTCCTAAGTCTCAAGGCCAGATAAGACAACTGGAATATCAGAGGGATAGTGTGGGCTGAGCAGGAGGTGGCAGTCCCTAGAAAGTACTCATAGGACTTTGGGGTGAAAAGAATAAAGAAGGACTGAAAAGAGGAGCAGAGGTAGCCTCTGTATGATCTCTTTGATATATGCTTGTCGTCGTCGAAAGTTTTCTCCGGTCCCATGGTCCTTCAGACACTTATAAAATAATCACTCAGAGGCTTAATATTATTTACAATCTGTATAACCTATGGCAGGCCTCTTGCTAGCTAGCTCTTATATCTTAAATTAACCCATTTCCTATTAATCTATGTTTTGCCACATGTTCTTTGGCTTTTCTGGTCTGTTGGTATGTTGCTCCTTGGGCAGCAGGCTGGCATCTCTCCAGACTCTGCCTTTCTCTTTCCTGTCTCTCTCCTTGGATTTCCCACCTGCCTCTAAACTGCCTTACCATAGGCCAAAGCAGCTTATTTATTAACCAATGGGAACAACGTATATTCATAGTATACAGAAAGACATCCCCCAGCATATGCTGATATTCAGTTTGCCAGTATTTTATTGAAAACTTTTTCATCTTTGTTTATCAAGGATATTGGCTATAGTTTTCCTTTTTTGTTTCTTATTGTGTATGTTAGAGTGATACTGGCTTTGTAGAGGAGTTTGGAAGTCCTCCTTCTGTTTCTATTGTTTTTAATTATTTAAGAAGTGTTGGTTTCAGTAATTTTTTGAAAGTTGAATTCTGCTGTGAATCCATTTGGACATGAGATTTTTATTTAGCCAGATTGCTTTATTTCTGTTTCAATCTATTTGTTTTAGTCTAAGTTGTTGATCTGTTTAGTGGTTCAGATGAATCTAAAAATTTGGCAATTTCTTTTAAATTTCTAACTTAATAGCATTTTTAAAGTATTCTCTTATAGTATTCAGAATTTCTTTGGTGTCTATTATAATGTATCCCTGGTTGTATATGATTTTATTTATTTGCATCTCCTTCTGTCTTTCTTTTGGTTAATTTGGATAAGGGTCTATTGATCTTGTTTACCCTTTCAAAGAACCAGCTCTTAGATTTGTGTCTTTGTATTGATTTTTTTATATTGTTGTTGGTAAGTGATAATGTTGTTTTTCTATCTCATTAATTTCTGCCTTGATTTTTATTATTTCTTCACATCTACCGAATTTTTGTTTTTTATTGTTTTCCAAATTCTTGAGTTGCATCATTAGTTCATTTATTTGTGCTCTTTCTGGTTTTTTAATGTAGCCATTTGGCACCATAAATTTCCCTCTTAGCACTGAGTTTTAATGTGTCTTGGAGGTTTTGTTGCATTTTCATTTTTCCATTATTTAAATTATTTTCTTGATTTCTTCTTTGATCCAGTCATCATTCAGTATTAAATGTCCATGAAGTCATGCAATTTCCAGAGATTCTTTTGCTATTGATTTCACACTTTATTGCACTATGGTTAGATGGGATACATGGAGTTATTTCAGTAGGGTTGACCCATGTCTTGGTCAAGTAGTATGCTCTTTATTAAATTTCATGTGTCAGAGTTCATTGCAAATATTTTTAGGATTGTAATGTCTTCTTGCTTAATTGTTACTAATTCTAAAATTTTAGAAGACTAGCCATAAAATCTTTTATTTTTTAGACAGGGTTTCTTTGTATGTAACAGTCCTGGCTGTCCAGGAACTCAATTTGTAGACCAGGCTGGCTCAAACTCACCAAGCTCTGCCTGCCTCTGCCTCCCAACTGCTGGGATTAAAGACATGCATCACCAGCTGCCACAAAATCTTTATTGTAGAATATGGCTCAAAATTATTCATGAGTTACTTCTATAGTTTATAGTATTTTTATGCATATTATTTGTTGATGGTACTGCCAAATATAATATAAATCATCACCTACATTTTTTATATGAAAAAGTTACAAGCTGTCCTTATCTTGTGATTTTTGGAGAGCTAGGGAAATGTATTAACTTATCAAAGTAGAATAGAGAGACTAGATAGACATTACTGTAACTAAAACATTCAAGTTGATATTTTCATTAGTATCATTGAAAAATACATTTTAATAGTAATTAAGTTATAAACCAATAAATTAGCAAAATAACAGTAATATCAGAAGATAAATTTCTAACTGCCCATATTACAAAGAAATCTAAAATAGACATAGTTTACTCATTACTGTTATCAAAGATAAATAATTATTCTATCTTTGGTATATTTGTTTCTAGTCTTTGCATATAATTGATGTTTTTAATAGTGCATATTAGATTTTTGTCCCAGCATTCAATTTTACATTATTCTTATGCTATAAGTATTTTCTCATATAATTTCAAGGTCTTCATATATATATATAATAAAGATAACTATAGAAAAGGGCTGTATAGCAGACTCAGAAGTTAAGAATGCTTGCTGATCTTGCAAAAGACCTAAGTTCAGTCAGCAGCACACATGTTGGGTAGTTCACAATCACGAGTATACTCCAGCTCCTGGGGACACTTCTCCCCTCCAAGGGCATCTACACAGATGTGCACATGCACACACAGGGAAACACAGGTGCACATGAATTGGAAGTAGAAACAAATTTTTAAAAGCAGAAGACAACATGGGAGAGTGTTGAGGATGTTTTGTAATTCTGAAAACAACTGCCTAAAAAGATTCATGTCTAGAATTAGCACTTGCGTGTTGTGTTCAGTAAAATGTCTCCGCATGCCTCTTGCCCAGTTTCTAAGTGAGGATTTGTTGAAGTTGTTTTGGGAGTATTTTGTGTGTTCTCTAGAGCATGTGCTCTTGAAATAAGTGCAGATTAACGCTACGATCAGATATCAGTTAGAAAACAGTTGTAATAACTGTAAATAGTGCTTCTAATCAGGAGGAAGTGTAATGCTGGTGACACTGAGAAAGAATGTAGTCACCTGGGAAAACAGTTTAGTCTTTTAAAACTAAAAGCCAAGTATTCAGCTGTTAAATGACTTAGTGACTGTTTTCTTGGGTATGTATCTCAGAGCAACAAAAAACCTATCTTTACCAATAAATAAGTAAACAAAATCACAGAAAAACAAACAAAAAATTCAAACTGTATATAAATGTATTACAGCTCACTTCAGTGGGGGAATGACCATGCAAATGTGGTATACCTACTTTATAGAATATAATCCAATATTAAGAATGAAATAATACTTCTATATGTTACAACTTAGATAAATTCCTAAAGGATTATATTGAGAAAGGTCAATACTAGCATATAATATACAATATAGTTCTACTTATGCAGTATTCTGGAATAACAAAATTATAGAAATTAAATAGAAACTATGGCTTTCCAGGGGCTAAGGATATGGGTCAACATGAGGCTAGGAACATGATGGAAGTAAAGGGGATGGGTGTATTAACAGAAGGACAATCAAAAGCATCCTTATGGTGAAGGGTCTATGGGTTGAATTCAGGGGTGGACACAGTGAGCCTATGCTTATGATAAAATTTTACCACACACATACATGAACACTGATGGACATGCACAGAGGTGAACTGGCAAAATGTTAATTAGATCATAATTTTATTGGTTGCTATATAGCAAAGTTGTTTTCCAAAATGTCACCATTGGGAAAATTAAGTGAAGTATATATGCTGAGTCTCTGTTTATTACTTCTGTGACTCCATAGGAATTTATATTTATTTCAATAATTTTTTAATTGGGGAATTGTGCCAGTGATGACTGATAAACCGATGTGTTGATGGCTATTGTGTTTACAGCTTACTTTGTAAATTATTCTAGCCTTCATGACCAGTTTAAAAGAGCAGATATGCAGGTAGGGAGAAAGTTGGAGTCCTTAGACAGATAGTGTGGAAACGTGAAAGCAATAGCTATGCTGCAGTCAAAACTCTGAATATGAACTATCTGCAAATCCCTAGCTGGACACACATTACATATGCATTGAGTAGCTGCCCCAGAGCAAAATGAACTGGAAACCAGGAGTCAAGTAGGACTCTTTAAGTACTCTAAAATTCAGAACTGCTGCTGGTAAGGTTAAGACTTTGTTGCAGTTTTAAAAAGCATGCGCTTCATCACCCCAGTTCATCTGGAACTATAAGGGGTGTGAATCTGAGACGCAGACACGACTGGAAATGTAAAAGAAAATGCACAGACACAACCATAGAATGGCACAGACTCTGAGGAGTAAGATTTGAATGTAAAATCTTGCCAGATTGCTGGCCTCACCTATTCAACAGACTGAAGAATTAAAAATCAAAAACAAAACCAGAATCAAGTTTAAGAAAACAAACAAACAAAAAACCTGGTAGCCAAGCATGCCATAATTAGTGCAATTATTTTGCAAATAAAATTAAATATAGGGCTGATGAGATGGATGAGCACTTAGGAGTTCTTACTGCTCTTTCAGAAGATTGTTCAGAATCCACATCAACCAACTTACAACTTGCCTGGTAACTCCATTTCCAGGGGATTTGACACCTTCTTCGACCCTCAAGGGCACTCCCACACATGTGGTACACACAAATACAGACACACAAAATAAACAAATGAATAAACAAATAATCTTTAAAAGAAAATTAAATAAACATAAAAGACAATAATCTAGAAAATTGGTAGCCAGCAGATTACTAGTATAAGAAATGCTGGAGAAATTTCTTTAAGTTCCAGGGAAGCCTTACAATATTGTAACATGGGCATGCAGACAGAAATGAGAAGCATTTGAAAAGATGAATACGTGTATATATATAAACATGTATGTATAACTTACATATTAACATTTCTCCTTAATATTTATAAATACAAGCTATCACAGAATTCAGATATGATATAAATTGTGAAAATATAGAACTGTATTGTTTCACAAATGTGACAATTTTATCTAAAAACAATCAGTATTAAATGTAAACAAATTCTCATGCGTTTGAGTTAACAACACATGCTGTTACCCCATAAGCAACCTCTGAAAAGGAAATTCAAAGAAGTGTAGTTAAAAGCTCATGGGGGTCCCATCCAATGACTGGGGGAACCAGATGCAGGGATCCATGGCTAGGCCCCAGGTGGAGCTCCAGGAGTCCAATTGGTGAGAAAGAGGAGGGTTTGTATGGGCAAGAGTTGTTGAGACCAAGGTTGGATGAAGCAAAGGGACAAATAGCCAAATGAATGGAAACACATGAACTATGAACCAATGGCTGAGGAGCCCCCAACTGGATCAGGCCCTCTGGATAAGTGAGTCAGTTGATTGGCTTGATCTGTTTGGGAGGCATCCAGGTGGTGGGACCAGGTCCTATACTCAGTGCATGAGTTGGCTGTTTGAAACCTGGGGCCTATACAGGGACACTTGGCTCAGCCTGGGAGGAGGGGACTGGACCTGCCTGGACTGAATCTGCTAGGTTGATCTCAATCCTCAGGGGAGTCTTTGCCCTGGAGGAGATGGGAATGGGAGGTGGGCTGGGTGGAGGGGGTAGAACAAGGGAATCCGTGGCTGATATGTAAAATTAAATTAAATTATAAAATAAAAAAATAAAAAAAGTTCATGGGGGTTAAACTGACATTCTAAGATGCTAAGAAGGAAGACATGGAAGGAGGAAAAGGGCAGCGAAAAGGGGATGAAACAAATAGAAAACATAGAACACAATGGCAGATCAGAGTCTTGGTACACAGCAATCACACTAAGTATAAATGGGATAAATATTGGAAGGCAAATACTAGATTGGACTATTTGTAAGAGCTGAAGGAAAAAGACACAGGGATCCTGGAAGGAAGTGATGAAAGACTGGAAAACAAGTGTGGACGGATGGGTGGTCACTGTGGCATGTGAGAAGTGTCTTTTCCCACTCAAGCATAGTTCAAAGGCAGAGCTAACCATACTGGCCATCTTTGATCTCAAGATACTATTGGGGTAAGTATGCGTCCACCTGGCCCTTCTACTCTGTCCAAGTCATAGAGGTTCAGAAAGCCTGTCCCTGCACTGTCCCTAGTGTTTGCATGGTGATCTCGATGACTGGATGTTGCATAATGGATAGAGCCTGACCCTACCATGCATCATAGAAGTCACACTAACTCACATATCCTGCTTCACTACCTGAGACTAGTCTTTAAAGATGGTGTATTATTTCCTTTCTTCTTCATGGTGAAAGTAGAGTTGTATTTCATCTCCCTAGTTCATGTCTATGAACTCATGAAAACACAAATGTCCTGGGATTCTTAACAAAAAGGAGGAAAGAACTCCCGTGTACTGGAGGTGAGAAAAGTATTCCCAGACTGAGAGTGACACAAAAGAGGCCTTAGTGGTAAACTATTCTGAACTAGAGGAATGGATTTCACACACTCCACAAACTTGAACCAGAAACAAAATGCCAAGTAAAATTACAGAATTCTTAGAACTAGAAATTTGGAACTGTTGTGGTTTGGAGCTACACCACCCCCACAGGCTCCTGTTTTGAACAGCGGCCACCAGCTGGTGGCATTTAGGCAGGTTAAAGAACCTTCGGGGGCATGGAGCCTAGCTGACCAATGTTGGCCACTTTGGGCATGCTTTAAAGATTATATGCATTTCCAGCTTCAGTGTAACCTTCTTCCTGCTCTGACTGCTGTGTGGGAAGCTCCTGCGATGGGCTTCCATTGCTACAGTTGAAGCTCTTCCCATTGGCAGGTCTTCCTCACTATCATGGGATTCATCCCCTGAAACCATGAGCCCTGATCAACCCTTCATCTTTTGAGTCCCTTCTTTCAGGTAAAAATTCCATGTGTAAGCTTTTGGTTGTCGTGACAAAGTCCTGTGGCTGGGTGGTGTCATTACTATGATTACGCTGAGGCAAAGCATCATGATGAGAGGAGCATGAGGAGGTAGGAGCCATTCTACTCATGTCAGGAAGGAGAGAGACAGACAGAGACAGAGAGACAGAGAGAGACCAAATGAGGAAATTACTGGGAACAGCATATAGCTTTCAAAGCTACATTCCCAATGACTTGCTTCATCTAATTAGATATTACAAAGTTTCCTCTCAATATCCCACTAAGGTAGAAATTATTAAGAGTCTTAGTTCATCAATGAAGTTAAAGAACTGATCTGATCATGTCCCCACGCCTCATCTCTGATGATATACCAGAGGCCATGACTTTAATGCATGAGTGTTTGGGAGACTTTTTCAGATTCAAACCAAAACATTAGTTGATATGCGTGATTCTGCTTTACTATCAGGGTGTCCTTATGATCTCTTCCAGGATCTGAACCGGGCTTACCCTAAGGGGTCTGAGTCTTGCTCTCCTTTTCTGCATTCTTTGTGGTTTGATGGATTTGTTGGGGAAGAATCCCAGAATTAGAAAGAGCTAGGTCTTCTAGCTGCATTGTCATTCTCGAGACATAAGAATTGTTCCTAATTAATTCAACACTTCGGCCAGTAGTCATCCAACCTTTTAACTGTGGGACACTACCTAGGTCCAAAAGCACTTTGATGTTTTCTGTTTTAGTTTGTCAGCAGCACACTAAATCAATTCCTTTTCTGACTTGCAGATGGAGACCACAGAGTTAAAAATACCAAGATGTGGCCTTGGTGGGGAGGGGCTTGTGAAGGGTGTTAGGGCAGGTGCTTTCCTTTGGCTCCTACAGTTGATGAGGGGCTTTCCTTCTCCTCCTCTTAACCCCATCCTCCCATACACGGGACAAATGGGAAGCAAGTAAGGCAACTTGAGAAATGCTTCTAGTAGAAAAAGAGGCCAAAAAAGGTAAGTCTCAAGTCCATTCTAAGATGAACAGGGTCAATCAGCAACTGCCTGGGGCCTGAGGTGGGACTACCAACAATCACAGGATGACACATGATGGTTTAGAAGACAAAGTGCTTTCAGAGAAGCCTTAGCTTCTCGTAAGTGATTTTTCTCCCAGCATATTTCTTCCTCATTGTGTGTGGCATGTATGTGGATACAATTTTAGTAAGTCTGGTGTGATGTAAAGTGGCGATTGCTTAGTGTAGCAGTGCTCAGCACGCATCACTTGAATTTTTCTTTATGCATTCACGTCTAAATTTTTACTGTTAATTGAGAACATATCAAATGTAGATTTTTTTTGTTCACATCAAGAATATGGTTGTTTATCATGTAAGTGATAACTTGGGGTTTTACTTTAGTGCTGTGCCATAGTTTATCTGCCTAATTTTCTATTGATGGATATTTAGTTATTTTCAGAGTATTTTTCTCATTTAAACCACTATTCATAATGCATATGTGTTACCTTGTTTATCTTTATAATTATTATTATAAAGGGTTAATTTTTCTGGCCAAATTACTGATTGGAACACTTTGAACATATTTAATAGTGATAGGTATTTATTGTCAAACGTTCCTTGAATGATTGAAAATGTATGTAAAATAACAGGTGTTTGTTTCCTACGTCTTTACTAACACCTCACATTATCAGTATTCTGTTGTCCTTCCCAGTCTGGCTGAGGCATGATCACATACTGCTCTCATTGTGGTCTGTATTTCTTTAGTTTCAATAATTGGAATTCCTAGTGTAAATAGCTGGCCAAGGTGAAATGGTATCTAAACATATCTCATTTCTGGAAATCACAATAGTGTTTGCCTTGACATTGTTATGCGGATTAAATGAAATGAGATGTGTGAACTGTTTAGCACAGCATTGACACATAACCCACACAGAAGGCAGTGTTTGTTAGCATGTGTGGAACCGAGCCTTTTCTATGGAGGGGGATGCACATGAAGCCAGGGGTCAGGCATTTCTACCTGGCTAATGGAGCGTGCTCTCAGAAAGCAAATCACCCTGTATTGCTTTGGCTGGCTCTCTCTTTCCCAGTTACACCATCCTACTGAAGCAATTGATCTCACAAAGGGGCACTTACATAGGGCTCCTCCAATATCTGAGGGTGAACTGACTAAGTCAGTGAGGGGTCCTGAGTCCAAGGTTGGCCAAGGAAATTAGAAACTAGTCTGAGCTGCCACAAGACAGAACTCATGCCTGGTGCCATTAACTGACCCAAGAACATATGACTGGGTAGGTCTTGAACCCTAGAACAGAGCCTACCACTGTTATTCTGCTAGTATTAAACTGCCCCTCCCAAGCACATATCTCTACACCCATAGATTAGTGTATCTCTCAGTCCTCATCAGAGAAGCTCCTTTCTCTAGTGGTGATTACACAGAGCCCCACAATAGGTCAAAGACAGAGACTAAAAGACTATGGAATGCTCAGCCCTATCACATGCCCCCTCCCAGAGCATGGGGATCTCATGGAAAAGGGGGCATAAAGATTGTAAGAGCCAGAGACAGTGCATGACTACACCAAAGCACTGTTTTTCAGACATGACAGGTCTGTTGTACATGTGAACTCACAGTGGCTATGACTATATGCATGAGACCCACCCAAGACTGAACCAACAAAAACCTCAAAATGGTTGAAGGGAGGGGTAACAAAGCCCCACCCTCTAGATGAAGAGTGATTGGCAGTTGATAGCTGCCATGAAAGGGTGAGTAAGTTTTCTTCATGGATGTGGCTCCACAGATGCTACCCATGCTATATAGACTGACAGCCACGCACATGTAGGCAGCGTGAGTGGACTCTGGGTTAGTACAGAAAGAGTACAAAAACTTGGATGAGAATATTGGGGGTTGAGAATGGAGGGCAGGAATCAGAAGAGAAGGAAATGGCAGGTACAAGTAATCAAAACTTAATACATGCGTTGTCAAATTCTTAAACAGTAAAGGAAGAGGAACAAGAAAGTGGCTTACCAATGAAAGTGAAGGTTGAAGATCTTGCTGTCTTCTGTGTTTATGGAAACATCAGCCCAGGGAAAGCTCTCATGCCAGAGGAAGGAAATCAAAGCTGAGAGCACCTGGGGAAAGGTGGCCCCCAGGTTTGCATGAGTCTGAACAAGCATCCCCCTTGCCTGACACTGTTGGAATGGAGTTTCTGCCATTTGTGATTAAAAATTTTCTGTTTGAAACACTAGTTTTAGGCAACAACTATTCTTCATGCACAAAACTATTTTAAGGGGTGGCTGACTTCATCTTCTTATTTATTTGAAATTTTAATTTTGATGCTACACTGATGATGATCAATTTTGAATATTGTGAGAAACTCAGCTTTAAAAGAAAATATTCTAGGATCACTGCACATACAATGATCAGGCATTTCTGGCATCTGGGCCATTGGATCCCTTTGCATCTGAACTCAGGGCAAAGCAAACTCTGACAGTTTGGGGAGAATTAATTTATTTAAGTAAACTTGGGTACACTGTGGTGATGACTCTGAATCTTGATGCCTGGGACTCATGATGCTGACAGCATTTCATTTATGGGCTCTTTAAAAAGTCTATCTCTGGGCTGGAGAGATGGCTCATTGCTTAAGAGCACTGGCTGCTCTTTCAGAGGACCTGGGTTCAATTCTCAGCACCATGTGACAGCTCACAACAGTCTGTAACTTAAATCCTAAGGGATCAGACTCCCACTTCTGGTCTCTGCAGGAACTGTGCACATGGTACACAGACTTGCATGCAGGCAAAAGTCATATGCGTAAAATAAATAAATTTAAAACAATCCTATCTGTGAGAATGCTGATAATCCCATTTCTGCTAGGAAATCAGTTCTTCCACTTAGTGTCTGGGAAGTCCTGCACAAATTCCAAAATCACTCTGTTCAGTTGTTTTCTCTAAAATAAGGCTGATACTTGTAGCTGTTTTGTAGCTATATTGACCATATGAAGTAATATTTTTTTTTATTTTTTGTTCTTTACCTATGTATGTGTGTTTCTGGGTGTGTGCATGTGTGTGCCCAAAGAGGCCAGAAGATAAACCAAATCTCTTGGAGCTGGAGTTGCAGGCATATGTGAGCTGTCTGACATGGGTGCTGGGATCCAAACTCGGGGCTGCATGACAGAGCATCAAGTGCTCTTAAACACTGAGTCATCCCTCTGGCCCCAAAGGAAGTAACATGTCATTGTGGTTCAGAACAGCACTTGACCCTTAGCTCTTATTATTACCACCCTCTTTCCCTGTTGAAATTGTGTTGAAATGGGGAAGGAGAAGTATGTGAGACCTGTGAGACCTATGTATCAAGAATTTCTAGTACTTGTCAATAAATAATTGATGAATGAATTAAAGAAATCAAATGGACCAGGGGTTCCACGAACATGTACAATAAGATTATTCATTTCAACTCCATAATCTTTAGTGAGTAGTGTCCTGCCTAGACTAGGGCCCAGTGTGAGTCAGTGAGATCAATTTTGGATAGTTCATAGGTAAAGCATGAAGGGTAACCAGCTTTCCCTTATCACACTAGAAGTACGAGTGCTGGGTAGGGACTTGATTAGCTCATTATAACTGCCTCTTCTTTGGACAAAACCTTAGCAATAATAAGTTTTGTCAGGACAGAAGCCTTTGTACAGTAGATAATGGCTTTCATTGTCATTGGCAACAACATTTTGAATAGAATTTGGTGCTGTGTATGGTAGCTAGGGTTACCTTTTTTTTTTTTCTTTCTCCCACATGGAGAGTAAAGACATGGTGAGATGTACTTACTGATCAAGGGAGCTATGCCCTTTGAATGCTTGCATCAGATGATGTATCATTTCTGGTCCCTACCTCTAGTGTCAGATACTCTTTCTTGCCAAAAGTGTACTTCAACAGTTGTTCTCCTCTTTATAATCTGTAATGTTCCAGGAAATGAAATGACTTTGCTGAAGGAATGTCTAAAATAAGAGTAAGTCATCAGTGTATATTCGTCCTAAGCAGAAAATATATTCATTGGTGACCTTTGTGCATTTCAGTGCCTCTGATTACCATCTGCTGCCTTATTTAACCTAATCCCCCCAGTGAAGAGCCCACATATAGATTGGCGCTCTCTCTCTCTCTCTCTCTCTCTCTCTCTCTCTCTCTCTCTCTCTCTCTCTCTCTGTATGTGTGAGTGAGTGAGTGAGTGAGTGAGTGAGTGAGTGAGTGAGTGAGTGAAAGTACTCATGCATGTAGAGGCCAAGGATAACCCTGGCTGTAGTTCCTCAGACACTGGGCCATGTTGTTTTGTTTTGTCTTTAAATATTCATTTTATTTATGTGCATATGTGTCTGTATGAGAACATACACAGCTGCATTCAACTAGGCCTGAATAAGGCATCAGATCTCTAAATCCCTTGGAGTTATAGTTGGAGGCATTTATGGAATGCTTGACTTGTTCCATGGATTGGAATCTGAACTCTGCTCCTCATAACTGAGCAGCAAGCACTTTAGACTACAGAGCCATCTCTCAAGCCCTCATTCCCCTCCTGCCTCCCTGTTAAAGATCCTGACTGGTCTGGATCTCTTTGAGTAGACTGCGATGGTGGACCAGGCCAGCAAGACCAAGGGATCTACCTGTTTCTACCTATCAGGAATTAGGATTGAGATTACAAGTGTGTGCCAGTATCCCAGGTTTTTTTTTTTAAACTAATGTCAATTCTAGGAGTTCAAAAAAAAGGGCCCCATGACTGGAAGGCAAGCACTTACTGATTGATCTATCACTTAGCCCAGAAAAGTTTCTTCATCTGGATGACCCATTGTTACAAAGTATTTAAACAACTTTACACACTCAGCTGTGGACTGAGCTTGGTGTTATTTTCCTCTCACAGATTATATGGATAATAGGATTTTAAAAAATTATGTAACATGTTAGGAAAAACATCAATTTTTAAAAAGTTAAATTTTTTTTTAAATAATATCCACAATGTGCCACTTGGGTAAGATTTTTACTGGATTTTTCAGCAATTTATATTAATTAATTTTCATCAGCACTGTTTAAGTGTTGTGGTCTTTGCTAAATACCCAATGGATGCACAACTTTATATATCAATCTTGCAAAATAAATGAAATAGTCCATATGTGTGGTGACTTACAGTCAGGTCAGGTTTTGAGGTAGATGCTTTATAGGACCCTTCTTCAAGTGACCATAAATTTAATTGTAATGTGTTTATTACTTATAGTCAATGACACTCTAATAAAGTGATTTTCTCTTATTAAAACTAGAGTAAGCCATTGGTTAGAATAAAGAACAGGGGGGCAGCATGGTTCAGTGGCAGAGCACCACAGAAAAAATAAGTGGAATAAATACAATAAAAAGTAAGGAAGCTCACTGAGATTCTCAGCATATAGATGGGGAGGGAGTTTATCCTGATCTACCCTGCACTCATTGGGGGTGTAGGAACAGCTGTGGGGTTATAATGACATTTCCGTAAGTGTTGGTCTGGTTTCAGAGGAGACTTCCACATTGGTAGGAATCACAATTTACATTGTTATATTAAGCTAAAGGGTCTGATCTTGCCCCCTTTAAGTCACATAATTCTCATTTTATGTTCATGGGACTTTTGTCTAATTCCCAAAGGGAAAGTAGAGTTCTAAATTATGGCATCCTCCTGAAGAGTTACGAGTGTCACCCCATTAACACTTGACATGTGGAAAAGGCAACTCTTTGAATGTTGAGATAAAAATATGTCCCTCTAGTGGAGAGTTATATTTTATCTATAACTGAGTACTTGAGACTCAAGTGACCTATATTGAGGAATAGAATTAATAATGAAAAGATTAAGGATTGATGGATTCCTGCCACACAGGAACAGGAAGTTCAGCACATTGGCAGTAGCAGGAGGAATTTGGGACATGATGCTATTCCCAAAATTATCAGGAAGAGAAAATATAATAGAGGAGAAAAAAATAGCATGAACAGTTTCCTACTCCCACCTTCCCGGATGTTCAAGCTCATGGTTTCCTTAGATGGAGCTTCTTTCTACATCAGATTTCTCTTTTGAAAAAGCCCCGTGTTTTGTGGGCTCTCTTCCAGTAAGAAATAAACCAAAAGTTTTTTGTTTATTTTTGTAGTGATCATTATGTCCTCAGAACATAATTCTCTGAATCCCACTTGTTGGTATTCTAAGAAAGTTCGTTGCTTTATGTGTGATAAAACACTGTCATCTTCCAAGTTAAAGTCCAGAGAAAAAAATGCATCTAGCTCTTCAGCAAGCCAAACTCCTTAATAGGATTATTTCTTCATGGGAACACGACTTCTCTGAGCAGGCTTTCTTGACTGCCTCCTCCACCCCTCCACCCTTTCTTCTTCCACCCCCTCTTCCTCCCCCATCACTTTTCCCTCCTTTTCCTTCACTTCCGCTGCCTCCTCTCTTTCTTCCTCCCACGTTAGTTCCTGTAACAGCTCAGAAAAAAAAATCTGTCCCAGATTTTAAGCGCTTTGAAATTCTTATGATAGGAAATGTACCCTGAATTTAATCTGATTATTTAAAAGAGAGCTGCAGATTCAATTTCTTATAATAACTCATTACAATTGTATAGACGCCACATCTTGAGGACTTAGCTGAAGTCATGAGGAGGAAGAAACCTGGAATATAATATAAAACCACCAGTCCAAAGCTGTATTTGTTTAATACATAATAAACTGAAATCAGGTTCGGGAATTTCAGAATCCCACTCTGACTTTTTTTTTCTTGGTACTGAATGCTGCAAGTGATTTCTATGCATTTGTGATGCACTTCTTCTTTTAAGGCTGATTTGGGGAGGTCCATGGTGTCAGCATGAGGTTGTGTGTGTTCCTTTGGGGGACACCAAGCCCATAGGTGTACACGCTTGACTTCTGGTCCTGAAACACCAAACAACTCCTATTGGTAGCATCAATCCCTGAATGACCAGATTATCTGGGCTTTGCATCTGTAAAGCAGACATTCTGACATTTGGAGGCATAAGTGTTTTTCTCAGCATTTTGTTGTTGGGTCTAAGTTTTTTTAAGGATGTAAAATGATTCCTAATGCAAGATATTCCTCAAAAATAAATAAGGGCTGATATCACTAATACAATTAAATACTTTTAAAAACAAAGATTTAAGACTTTTAGAAATTGTGATTGACATTAAAGTTCAGTCTTTCTGTCCTGGGAGCTGGCTTTTTTAAAAATTTATTTTAAATTTGTGTGTGTGTGTGTGTGTGTGTGTGTGTGTGTGTGTGTGTGTGTATGTGTATGTGTGTACATGTGTGCAGAGCCAGGTAACTATGGAGGCTAAAGGCATCAGATCTCCTGGAGCAGGATTCCCTGGGGCTGGAGTTATAGGTGGTTGTGAGGTTGTGAGCCACCCAATATGGGTGCTGAGAACTGGAACTTGGATCCTCTGGGAGATCAGCATGTGCTCTGAACCACTGAATCGTCTCTCCAGCCTCTGGAAGCTGATTTTTTGACTTAAATTATTTTCTACTGAAAGGCTAACAACATCGTATAGATTCATCAGATGTTGATTTAAAAAAGGGGGGGTGGTCTTTAATGTCCCTAACTCCCTAGTATTCATACTGTGTGTCCTTGTTAGTCTTAATTGTCAACGTGACTTCACCTGGAGTCACCTGATAAAGGAATGGTTGCTTAGATCAGATTGGCCTGTGGACATGTCTGTGGTGGCATTGTCTTGATGTAGGAAGGCCCAGCTCATTGTGGGCATCACTCTTCCCTGGCAGGAGGTACTGGGTTGTATAAGGAAGATATCTAAGCAGGAACTTGTTAGCAGGCCAGCAAGCAGTGTTCCTCCACGGTTTCTATGGCCTATAACCTGTAAGCTAACACTAACTCATTCCCCCCCCCCCCCCAGGTGATTCTAGTCATGTGTTTGTCACAACAAAAGAATTCAACCTTTGGTTGTGACACCGCCTCTCTCTTCCCAGTGAAAAGAAAACAAAAACAAACACGAAAATATTGAACCTTGAAGAGAAAAATCCAGATTTTTAATCTTTTTAAATCTTGCAGACATGGGAGGACTGACCATCACAATAACTCAGTTGCATGACCCTTTGTGTACCCTGATATGGGAACACCTCATGTTAGGTCTCTTTCTTCAAATCTGCACGTATTGATACAGGACTTCAGCTGTAACATGAAAAGAAAGGAGCAGATGGAGTAAGGGTACATGCCTACCCATAAATTCAGTTTTTCCATACAGATACAATGTCCACACAAGGCATAACATAACATACCTGAGGGGTACAGCTAAGGTCCTAGCAATGATACTGATTTTAGAATAGGCTCCGAGATACCATAATTTGTCAGTATATGTCCATTATTACATATTTAAATTTAAGAGGGAGATTAAAGTGAACTCCCTGTGTAACTATACACAGTATTATGCTATTATTTTAAGGTAATTTGCTAATTAAGTGTCTAATTATGTACTAAGTTTGGAATGAGGTACTTACTCCATTGTTTTGGCCAAAATCTCTTACACAGATGTTAGTTAAGCAATTATTTGTGATGTGACAGAGAAATGACTAGATTAGGCTGGTAATGAGGGTTTAACTACCTCTTTCATTCTGGAGCTCCATTAGAGAACTGTGATAAAAGACACAGGGAAACCCGGTGTTAGTCAATCAGAAGCGTTTTTACTCAGCCAACTCTAGGCTTATGGGAATTCTCATTCATTCATTTATATTCATTCATTCTCTCTCTCTCTCTCTCTCTCTCTCTCTCTCTCT